>PVJC01048491.1:0-12502 GCA_004026665.1 Murina feae | reverse complement strand
GGGGCTGGGAGTACCGTGTCCCTCTGTACCGTGTCCCTCTGTGTGGGGCTGGGAGTACCGTGTCCCTCTGAACTGTGTCCCTCTGTGTGGGGCTGGGAGTACCAGCCTCGCACTGTGTGACCCTTCTCACTTTCTCACGTGTGACTACACATTTCTGCACCTGGGTTTCCTTGTCCTTTCTCAGTTTCACTTACGAATACCCCGTGACGATTCGACCCCAGCGCGGCGCTTCCGTGTCCTTCGTGTGCGCCTCGGTCCCTCTGCGGCTGCGCTGTGGTTTGTGAGCAGCGCCCCCTCCAGGGCTGTTTGGAACGTTTGCGCGCACACCCTCCCCTTCCAGGCGCAGCCCCGTCCAGCCCCATCCCTCTGCGCGGGGTTGGCCTCCAGCACAAACGCCGGGCAGTGGGATGAGGTGCAGAGGGGAACCTTCGGACGTGCGATGCGACGGGTAGACGGATGTTCTCATTTTGAACTTTCATCCGAAGACCTGTCTAGTTCACGTCCAGGTGCGGTAGGGAAACACATTGATTTCCCTAGTTGACAACCTTGCAGTCTTGAAATAGTTTTACTTAAGTAAAAATGGCGTGTTGGGTTAAAACGAAGCGCTGCACACATCATCTCACAGGGGCACATGGACGTGCAACATTAGGACGGCTCATGCGCTCAGCGTGGCCACAGGAATCTCCGAGGGGGCACTGGTTTTCATCTCCATTTTATGGACCAGGAGCCGGAGACGCAGAGAGCTGTCCCTTGTCTGAGGTCACACAGCCGCTCCAGAGCCTGTGCTTCGGGGGCTTCTGAGCAGCGCGGGTGGCACAGCCTGAACTCACAGCCTGAACTTCCTCCCCGACCTGGTGCTTCAGTCCGCTTCCTTCCTGCGGCTCTGCCTCAGCTCCGCCAGATCGCAGCTGCGCGTGAGCAGGCCACGCGGCCAGCCGAGCCGGGAGGCTGCGTTAGGTTTTGAGTCAGCGGGCCTGGGCTTCTTGGTTTGTTTTGGGTCTGTGCTCCTCCTTTCTCAGCTGCTGAGTCTGGACTCAGGCTCGGGGGGGCGGGGGGGGTCTGCCTTGTCTTGGTCCTGGGGTTGGGTGCTCACCACGAAGACTCTGCTTGTGAGGCGGGCGGAGGGCCCCCCCCCGTGGCTGTCACTGGCCCGTGCTGCATTTGTCCTCATCTGTAACCCCGTCAGGTAGGGGCCCTCTGGGGGAGGCCAAGGGGCAGAGGGGCAGCCAGGTGTTCTGCCTGCTGTCCCCACTGCCGGCACCTGACACCCGGGCTTCCACGCCCGGCTCGCCCCTTGTCCTGCTTGGACATTGGACCGTTTCCTTTCCTACGCCTCGCTGGCCATCTGGACGTCCAGAACAACACGGAGTGAGGGTTTGGTGACATGACCTGGAGCACCCGGCGCTGTGCGGGGCAGGTGGTCTGTGCTCAGTTCACAGCAAAAGTCCCAGCAGGCGGTGAGCATTTTGTTGTCATTCATCAGTCTCTTGACTCAGGACCAGAAGCGGAAGGAAACGTGGAAATGCAAGCTCACCTAGGACAGAGCTGGGGGCCTGAGCCACAGGAAATGTGGGACAGGAGTCACTTCAGGGTCGATGGCACCTGATTCCGGGGGTGGAGAGATGACCAGGGCCTGGAGACCAGGGGTGAGGCTGTGCTAGGGATATGGTGGCTTCGACCCTGTCTTTGAGAGCATCTGGTCATGAGCCCAGTGAACTTACCCAGGGCGTGAGCAAGTGTGCTCACACGTGGCTGCATCCCCGCCCGGGTGCTGCAGGGAGAGGGGGTGGGGTGTCTGGCAGAGGGGCCAGGCGGGGAAGGAAGGAGTGAGGCAGGCATGGTTTGGGACAACAGGGAACGGTGGGGACTGTGGAGAACTGGATTGCGTATCCCTTCCCGGAAGGGGACAGCGGTTGCTCAGCCCGCAGTAATGTGTTAGTGTTGCCACTACTTGTGATTTTTTAAAAAGGAGCCAGAAATTTACACTTTGAGCTGACATTTCATGATTTTTAAATATTTTCAAATCAACTAAGTCAAATTTTTAAGAAGCACCATCTGGGCCGAATGCAATCTGTTTCCAAGCCGGGTTTGCAGGCATGAACTCCAGCTTGTGGCCCCTGAGCATGAAGGAGGCCCCAGGCTGGGGATGGAGACAGGATGTAGAGGCCCCTCCCGCATGGCTGGGGGTGGGGATCTGACTGTAGAACAAGATGGGGAGGGATGGAGGCGGAGGTGGGCACTGCACCTTTGAATGGGATCAAAACAAGACATAGGGAGCGTTCTGACTGGAGCTCCCTGGACCCCAGGGCAGGTCAGCAGGTACCTCGGAGCTGGGAAGGGAAGTGTTTAGGTTAAAGACAGAGCTGACCTTTAACCCGTCCCCACTAGCATAGGGTGCCAGCTGTGAAGATACTGACATACTTTTCACCAATTGTAAGTAGCCACTAGACCCATGAGCCTCCCCTTCATACCTTCCCCCCCCTTCCCCTGCTGGCCACTCACCACCTCACTTCACTATGACCGGCAATGAAAGGGTTAGTTCCCAGCCTGACCCCCTTGTTCCCTCTGCCTGGTCTGCGGGCAGTGCCTGAACCCTAGGGCTGTAACTCCCAGCCTTCTGCCCTTTGCAGGTAGCAGCTGCCCACCCGGATGGGATCGCTACCCCGCAGGAGGTGGAATTGTAGGGCAGGTCCCCAGGGGACTGGAACTAGGCCCCATCCGAGGTCACGTGACCTTCGTCCTTACTCTTCTCTCTTCCTTGGAGCCCACCTCAGCCTGCAGCTGCCACCTGCGTCCCAGCCACTAACCATGGGAGCCATTGGGGCCAAACATCCCCTCTCTGCCAGTCGCTGTGTCCAGGGAGTGGGGTTTCTCCAGGTGCAAACATGCCCATCTCGGAGGTGGCACCATAGGGACAGGCACAGACGGGCTCCCTTAGAGCTGTCCTGAGGATTGTGGATCCTGGGGACCGTGTGGCTGTATTCCGAGCTCTCGGGTGGGAGAGGCGAGGGACGTGCCCTGCTTGGTCTAGGTGTCGGAGGGCCTGTGGGGTAGGGGATGGAGTTAGCATCTGTGAGTCTGAGTCCCCCTGAAAGCTAAGGCAGGGGAACAAGGGCGGAGGAGCCTCCCAACAGCCTCCCCGTGGACCGGAAACGAACTTCTCCGGCTGCTTGCCGGATGGCTCCTTCCTCCTGGCCGCCTCTCGGGCACCCGCACAGCTCCCCCACGTCGTCCTTTCCTTAAGCAGCGTGTGCATTTGCGGGGGTCTCAGTGGTCAGGAGTGATCTCAGCCCACAGCTGCCACCACAGCTCTCCGGCCCGTCGGTGGCAGCCGCGTGGAGCCCTGGGCAGGGCCCTGCACCTCGTCTCCGGTTCTCGCCTGTAAAAGGGTTGGGGTGGTAACTGGAACGTACTTCACAGGGCTGTTAGGTGAGCAAGTACCTTCATGGCTGGTTGTCCCTGAAAATAGCTCAATAACTGTGAACTCTCGCTCTTTAAATATTTATTGAGCGCCTCCTCTGTGCCAAATACAGTCTATGCCCCTAGATAAAACGGAGAGCAAATTCCCTCGTGATGCGTGCAGCCTGTCAGCTAGGGAACTGGTAGGCGGCTGTACCAAGTAGCCCTTAAATGCAGTGACTGAAGACGGAAGGTAGGTTTTTTCTCAGGTGTCTATCCAAAGGGACAACCTCCAAGGCTTGTGAGGATGGTTTTATCCTTCCGACATCTGGTCACTGCCAGCTCTCACCATCTCCCAGCCGGTGTGAAGGGGAAAGGCCCCACGGGACTGGGGTGTTCACACATTCTTTTAAGGAGTCGACCCCACACGTCCCAGAGCTCAGTCACACCGGCCCGCCAGCTGCAAGGGAGAATGCGGTCTCTCCTGGGCGACTGTACTCCGCTGTAACTCCAGGATTCTGTTATTAAAGGGAGGAGCGGGTGATGGTGGGACCCCGAAGTCTCCGCCACAGCCTGCGGACTCTTTATTGGACCTTGAACTCTGTTCTGCAGGTAATGAGGTCCTGGCAGAGGCCTCATCCCAGAGAGTGGCTCCCAACCTTCTTTTGGCCACGCCCTCCGCTCCCTAAGCATCTCTAATACCCTGGTGCATGCCCCTTGTGACGTAGAATTCCTATTATCCAAAAAGTGAGCTCCTATTCACGTGCAGGAAGCCTAAACGGCCATTCACTTGGTCTAAACAGCTTCCAAAGAACATGGCACCCGTGAAAGAGAAAAATAAAAGAACGAAAGGAAGTCCTGAGGAAGAAATCACTAAGAAACTGTTAAAAAAAAGTCATATGAGATGATATGAGAAAATAGCAAATAGCATTTCAAAACATATAATAGTGAACTGAAATGCATAAATGTGTCAGTATATCTATAACAATAAAAGTGAAATAGGCTGATTAAGCTGGACAGCTGAACGACCTTCCGGCCGACCTTCTGGATGAAGCCAGGGCCGTGAGGGCCGAGCCCCTTGCACGAATTTCGTGCATTGGACCTCTAGTCCATTATGTACTGTATATGAGGCTCCTAGAACCATAAGAAATGCAGGAAATGTACTGTTAATAGCTCATTCTCGAATTGCCCTCCTTAAAAGTCAGGTTGCCCCTGTGGGGCGTGTGCCCCTGTGGGGAACCACTGCACGAGAGGCTTGCTGAGAGGTGGAGGGAGAGTGGGAGCGAGTACACGGTCTGCCTGGTGTGTGCGCTGTGCCTGCTGTCCCCGAAGTCCTTGCTGCAGGCAGGGACAGCAGGCTGGGTTCTCCGACGGAGGCCCACAGGCAGGCACAGCGAGTGTGCTGTGACCAACTGATCGTCCGACCGCCCGGGGAACCCGGCTTCCCCCTCCTTGGCCCCTTCGGCCACTGGTTACCAGGCACCACGTCTGCCCAGGCCCCAGCGAAGGTCCTGACAGGCTTGAGGAGTGGGGCGGGCTCTCCAGGGACCCTCCAGAGAGGGGTGCATGCGCTGACATGGGCCTCTCATCTTCTCTTGGCCTTAGGATCCCCGGAGCAAGCACAAGTTCAAGATCCACACCTACTCCAGCCCCACCTTCTGTGACCACTGCGGGTCGCTGCTGTACGGACTCATCCACCAGGGGATGAAATGTGACAGTGAGTACCCTGGCTCCGACGGGGCTCCGCCTGCTGGCTGGCAGCACTTCCTGGCGAGTCACACCCATGGGGCTCTTACTTATCTGCACCAATGGGAAGCCTTGGCTTCTTGCCCACCTCCCACCCTGACCCCCTGCTGTGCTGGAGTGAGGGCTGCTGGGGTGTCAGTTGACCAAGTCCCCTCATGCACATCTTCCCTCACTTGTTACCTGCCACCCGGAACTGAAATTAGTGACTCTGGCTTCAGGGCCCGTGGGGTGTGTGGGGTGCACCCTTAGCCTTCGGGAGGCTGGACAAGCTCCACCTCCTCTGACCCTCAGGTGGGGGAAAGTGGAGGGTTGGAGGAGCCTCCTGATGTGACCTAGCTGGGCAGCTTGCAGCGGCCAAGCTTGGGGGTCTCAGCTGCCTGGAAGGGAGGAGGGGAAGGAGGCCCAGTGCCTGGGTGGGGACAGGCCTGCCGCCAGCCCTGCCAACCCGAGCCTCGCCCGGTCCCCAGCCTGCATGATGAACGTCCACAAGCGCTGCGTGATGAACGTCCCCAGCCTCTGCGGCACGGACCACACGGAGCGCCGCGGCCGGATCTACATCCAGGCGCACATCGAGGGGCCAGTCCTCACCGTCCTCGGTAGGTGGCCTGGTGGCTGTTTCCATCATCGACGACCCGCCTCTGCTCCTGCACCACAGCCCTTCCGGGCGCAGCACCTGGGGCTGGAGCTCAGGATGCACCCCTATATCCCCTCTCTCCGCCCTGCTCCCCCCCTTCCCACTCTCTCAGTGTCTGTGGAGTGTGCATCTATAGCTCCTTTACTAAGGCAGCAGGGACGCGGTGCTGGGCTCTCTCTGTGCTTCCCGTGGGAAGAAGCGGGTCTTGATGAGAAACCCTGGGAGAACGGCCCTCCTGGGGGAGGAGGTGCGGGGACTTCCCGCGTGCTGGAAATATTTCTTCCTGGACCTGACAGTGGCTGCGCTGGTCCCTGGTGTACGTCCTCCCTTGCTTTGGTGCTTCTGAACTATTTCTAATAGGAAGGAGGGCCTCTCGGCCCGCTGGGGAGGTGCGGTGGGACTGGGGACAAGAGAGCGAGGTGTCCATCACTCATGTAATGGGCCATCCCAGAACCTCGGGCCTCCTCCCCCCACCCCCAAGCTCGAGCGAGGTGGAGGCCCACTGTACACACGGCTCAGCACACAGCCACACACCGAGGCGGAACCAGCTCGGACTGCCCGGGCGTGGGATATAGCTAAGCAACATCATTAGGGTCTTATCACCTGGTAACTTAGGAGATGGATCACGAAAGGGGCTGATTTTGCAAAGATTGGTCTGTGAGGCCCCAGAATGGTTCAGTAGCTCTGACGTGCTGGCCCTTGTGAAATACAATCCCTGTTTGAAACTGGACCCGGTGCCCGCCCGCTGAATTGCTCTTTCCTTTAAAAAGAAGGCAGGTGGCTGACTTCATCCCACCGGGACACGTGGGGGTTGTGGACAGGAGCCTGCAGCCACTTGTTGAAAAGTAGCTGGGTTTCCCAGGACTAAGGGTGAGGGGGGGAAAATGAGGCCCTGCTGCCCTCTACTGTCGTAGCCTAGGAACTACAAGGCGCAAGTGTGTTGCAGTGACCTTTCAGCTGCGCCGCTCCCTGTAGGGCCCTCTGCATAGCTGGAGCTCACGAATGCACGGCTCACACCGTCATCACGATGACGATGGCCTAAGGCCCACCCGTGGTTCCCACTACAAATAAGAAGTGATAGTGATGTGACGTGAAGGGTGGCAGGAATCGCATTGCAATCTACAAGTGTCAAATCCGCACACTGTACACCGTAAGCTTGCACAATGTTACGCGCCAAGCATGTCTCAACAAAAGAGCTGTCCCTGTTATCTCTCCCGTCACTCACAGCAGCCTTGGGAATACCTGTTGTGCTCATCCTGTTGTGCTCAGCCTCACTGCTCAGAAAAGTTATGCTCCCAAGACCTTGCTCCATGAACAAGAAGAGTGAGAATGATGCAGTAGCCAACCTTCGAGTTTTCAGTGTGTCCGTCACTGCGCAGAGCATCCACAGGCAGTGTCGGTCCTTTTTCCTGTAACTCTCCTGAGCTAAGGAACAGGGGTATTCTACCGACCTGGCAGCAGGCGGAGAGGTGCCCACTCCTGGTCACGTGGGTCTGCTTGACCCTAAGTGCACTGTACTAGGTCACTGTGTATTCCAGCACCCGGCACACCCACCGCTTCCTTCTGCTGTGGCTTAATTGCCTCTTATGGGCATGCCTCGCGGAGTCGTTGTTCCAACTAATGCAATACAGTGTTCCTTCAACGTCAAGGCCGAAGTTCTCCCCTTCATTCCATGTTTGCTCTGGCAATCCTAGGAGATGCCCATGAATATTCACTTCCTACAGCTGCCCCAACAAAATACTGCAAACGGCTGGCCTAATAGGATAGATACCTGTTCTCTAGGTGCTCTGGAGGCTAGAAGTCTGAATCCAAGAGGCGGTGGGGGAGGCTGGCTCCTTCGGAGGTGCCGAGGGAGTCTGGTCCCTGCCCTTCTCTGCGTCTGGTGGCTGCCATCAGCCTCTGGTGCTCCCCAACCTCTGCCTGCACCATCTTCTGGCATTCCTTCTTGCATGTCTCTGTGTCACATTCCTCCTGTGAGGACACCAGTCATTGGATTAGGGACCCACCCTTCCTAGTATGACCCCATCTTAACTTGGTTACATCTGCCAAGACCTTATTTCCAAATAAGGTAATATTTATAGGTGCTGCGGTTAAGATTTGAATATATCTTTGGGGGGGCACAAGTGAAATAGGGGAGAAGGGAGGAAAGTTGAGGCTCCTTCAAAGTGAGGGGTAGAGCCCTGGTCAGCGTGGCTCAGTTGGCTGGACGACGCCCATGCACTAAACGTTTGCTATTTCGGTTCCTGGTCAGGGCACATGCCCAGGTTGCAGATTTGATCCCTGGTTGGGGTGAGTGGAGTAGGTAGCCGATGGTTCTCTCTCAATCGACGCTTCTCTCTCTCCCTCTCCCTTCCTCTCTCTCTAAAATCAACTAAAAAACATGGAAGTGAGGGGCAGGGCACTTTCATGCTTAGCGTTCTGATCACATGAATTGACAGCCACCAGCATTTGTGTCTCGCTGTGGTTGTCTGAGTGCCGCGGTGATGGAGGCAGTGCTGCTGCTCTCACATGGAAGGGGAAACTAGGGCTCCGTGAGGCTGAGCAACTAACTAGTCCGGAGTCACGCACAGGCCCTGGCCCCGGCCCAGCCCCAGGTCCCGGTGGTGCCCGACTGCTGCTCCTTCACCCTCTGGCACAGCCAGTCCTTGGCACGGACTTGCTGATGGGCTGGTGATGGAAGAATTTGGTGCTTTGACTGTCGTTCTCTAAAAATAGAGCCAAGATGAGGTTCTGGTTCAAGTGATTCATTGGGGCTACTCATGGGGCGAGGAGTGAGCATAGAGCAGGGAGAGGCTGAGTGGGAGTGTGGTCCCGCCTGAGACTGGCCTTAGCCGCGCGCCAGGAGGTTGGGCCCAGCATCCCCGCCCTCAGACCCTCCTCGGGCAAGAGAGCTGGGCAAGAGAGCTGTCCTGTGAGGACCGTCGGTCTCCCCACATTCGGTCTCCCCAAACTCCTTTGTTGAGCCCCAAACCGCAGGGAAGTGCTGTTTGGAGGTGGGCCTTTGGGAGTCCTAAGGGACGGCTCTCCTGACGGAATGAGTGGCTTTATAAGCGAAGGAGGAGAAAGCTTATGGAGGCAGCGGCTGTGAGCAGGAAGCGGTTTGCCCCAGCAGCCAATCGGATTGCACCTCGAACCCAGACCCCCTCCACCACCGTGAGAAAGTCTGCTGTTTGCACCCAGCGCTGGCCGGGCTCCCTGCTGGCCGCTGGGGCTGGGCTGGGAGGCTGGCTTTGTGTGGCTGCGGGGATTATCCGGGCATGGAGCAACTGTGTGCCTCCCCAGCCTGCACTCAGCAGCTGGTGAGCCAGGGGAGCCGGGCGGGGCTTGGGGTGCAGCTCTCCCAGCGATCTCCCAGGCAGCCTGGTTTCATGGTGGGGACCCCAGCTCCCTCTTCCTTGAGCTCATCCAGACAGACCAGAGAGCTGAAGGTCTGAACAGCCCGTGGGATTCTCGGCAGCACCCCTCACCCAGACCTCGGAGGTCGCTCTGCTTGAGGAGTCCCCACTCCCCACTCTCCAGCCAGGACGCTTTGCCCTTTGCTCTGAACCCCACACACACTGTGCACACCAGCCCCTCAGAGGCCACACACACTGTGTACACCAGCCCATCAGAGATCACACACTGTGCACACCAGCCCATTAGAGGCCGCATTGGCTGCAGTGCCTCCAAAGGGCCTGCTGCTTTCCTCACGAGTCCTGTGGCTGCTGACACTAGGCCAGGCTTCCTCTCTGCCGCCAGGGGCCTTGCAGGCCTGGTTCAGCGTGGAAGTGCAGTCAGTTCTCCTGGATGCTGATAGCGTGTAGTAAGAAGGGTGCTGATGGGGTGTAGTAAGGAGGGTGCTGATGGCGTGTAGGAACGGGAGGTGCTGATGGCGTGTAGTAAGGAGGGTGCTGATGGCGTGTAGTAAGGAGGGTGCTGATGGGGTGTAGTAAGGAGGGTGCTGATGGCGTGTAGTAAGGAGGGTGCTGATGGCGTGTAGTAAGGAGGGTGCTGATGGCATGTAGTAAGGAGGGTGCTGATGGCGTGTAGGAATGGAGGACTTCACAAGTGGCCTCCAGCCACCGCCCCTGTCGTGAGGAGGGCAGCTCACGTGGTCATCCCTTCCCCACCGTTGTTGCCACAGGAAGGAGACCACGCAGGAAAGCCTAGCGGCCAGGCCCTGGTCAGTGTAAGTGTTGCTGAGGAGCCTCCCTCAGAGCCACGGCTCCCTCACTGCCTGGTCCGTAGGAGAGAAAAGGCCCAGCAACGGGACTGGTGGAAACATGGGGACATTGTGATGCCCAGGGGGTACAGGAGCCGGCCACCCGGTGGCAGAAGCCCAGGTCCGAGGAGGGCAGTTGATGAAGCCACGTCCTCACACATTTAATCCCTTGCAATCCAGTGTCTCCCTATTAACGTAGAACGGGGCTCCCATCATTCCCATCCCCTCTCACTGCAGCCGCTGCAAGGCCGTCGCCTCCCCACATCCACACCCACAGACGCTGAAGGAGCGCTGCTTTGAGGCGTCTCCTGGGGCTTCCAGTCGGGGTTCTCCGTGCGGACCTTCTCAGCTGAACAGCTCCCATTCACACCCATCCATTCACATCCAGCCTGTGGTCTTCAGATCCTTTCTCAGCTGTGACGTTCACTCGTCATTCTTGATGGCCATGGGGGCAAGTTGAGGGCTGCACCTCTCCTACTTCGGCACTGTACTGAGGGGTGTGGTGGGAGGTGGCGTCGTCTGGAGTGATGAGGTGTTTCTGGTGTGAGAAAGTGGCTTGCTGTAGGTAGCAGGGTAAGGTGGGCTCTAAGCATGAGTGTTCATTCATTCATATTCATCCATCCATGCATCCACCCATTCATATTCATTCATCCATTCATATTCTTCCATCTATCTATCCATCCATTCATATTTATCCATTCAGCCATGCATTCACCCATTCATATCCATCCATCCATCCATCCATCCATTCATATTCATCCATCTATCCATTCATATCCATCCATCCATTCATACCCATCCTTTCATTTGTATTCATCCATCTATCCAGGCATTCATATCCATCCGTCCATCCATTCATAGCCATCCATCCATCCATCCATCCATCCATCCACATTCATCTATTCATCCATGCATCCATGCATCCATCCATCCATCCATCCATCCATCCATATTCATCTATTCATCCATCCATCCATCTATCCATCCACCCATCCATCCATTATATCCATCCATCCATCCATCCATCCATCCATCCATCCATCCATCCATTATATTCATCCATCCATCCATCCATCCATCCTCCCACCCACCCACCCACCCACCCATCCATCCATTATATTCATCCATTCATCCATCCATCCATCCATTCACCCATTCATCCATCCATTATATTCACCCACCCATTCCAGAAGGGCCTGGGTACCAGGTTGGACCTAATGGCAGTGAGATGTATCCTCTGCCCTCAGGGAGCTCACAGCCTTGAGGGCAGACAAGTGCAGATCATTAAGTCGAAATGCAGCCACACTGTGGTCCCCTGGGAGCCCCAGAGGGCACCGGAAGTTGTCCAGAGCAGGCGTGGCCGGGCTGAGTCTGTGAGAGGCGTGGGGGTTATCAGGAATGGGCCAAGTGTGTCAGGGCAAATAAGAAAAATGATGCCAGCTATGTTTATTGAGTACTTATTACATGCCAGGCACTTTATGTAGGTCAACTTGCTAGACATCTTAACAATCCTGTCGTAGGTGTTCATATTCCCCCCTTTTACACCTGAGGAAACTGAGGCACAGAGCCACCTAACTTCCCAGGACTCACACAGTGAGTGTGGGTCTCAGATTTGAGCCCAGGCAGCCTGGCTCCATGGCCCACAGACCTACTCTGAGGCTGCCTCAGGCAGGAAAGCGTGGGAACAGGAGTGGCGAGGGAGGGGAGGCGGTTAGCGCCCAGCTGGCTTCCCTTCCTCCTGGATGGCGGCTCCTCCTGAACCTCTCCCCCGCGCTCCCAGCCACCCCCTGTTCATGCAACAGTATTATCTCAGGTTCCAGGGTTTGCCCAGTGGATTCTGGACCCTTGGGTTCAGCATGGGCAAGGCAAGTCTGCCTGGATGAGCCTCACAACCTGGGCTCTTGCCAGTTCCCTGGAATCCCAGGGATCTCTCTCTCTCTCTCTCTCTCTCTCTCTCTCTCTCTCTCTCTCTCTCCCACTCATGGGGAATCGCCTCCTTTTCAGGTTAAAATTCACTGCCTTTGAGTTGTTTTCATGACACTGTCCACAAATCCCCTGTCTTCCCCGTGGTTTCCTGTTGGAAGCCTGCGTTTTGGAGCACAGAGCCAAGGGGTGCACAGCTTTCAGCTTGTTGCCCCCCTCCCGCCCAAGCTGGCTTTCTGCTTTAAAGGGAAAGAGAAGAGGGGAGGCAAGGGGAACTGTCATGGTGATAACGCCTCATGTGTTAATATCTCGAAACATTCCTCAGGGAGCATCCATGGGTTAGAACACGTTCATACGTAACGCTGCCACCAGGGGGCAGTCTTGCCTTGGAAGCGGCCCTCCCCAAAGGCTCTCTTCCAGGAGCTGCTCAGACCTTGCGGACCACAGGGGGCGCGTGGCAGAGGGGAGCTACAGCGGCTCCCAGGGCCCCAGGCCAGGCAGAGGCGGGGCTTCTCAAGGCGGCAGGTCACAGAGCGGAGACAGGACCCCCGCTCTCGTGGCTCCTCCTCCCCTAGACATTACTGCTCAGTCCCCCCCCC
>PVJC01048490.1:0-12504 GCA_004026665.1 Murina feae | reverse complement strand
GCAGCAGGGCCGGATTCTCAGCCTGCTGGAGTTGGACAGCCTACAGGATGCAGCTTGCACCATGGCCCTGATGAAGACCTGCGTCCCGCAGGCATTTCTTCTCCAGGGACAACCGAGGCAGCTTCAAGGGGCTCCTCCAGGTGCTGGAGCAGAACCGGCGCCGCCTGTGCCTTCGCCTGTGTCTGGTGGGTTGCGAGGTTGCAGATGCCACCTTGGAGGAGGTGTTTCTGATGCTTCTGCGAGATCCCAAAGAGCAGTCAGACGTGGCCCCAAGGATGGGGTTGGAGGCGCAGAGCTGAGGCCTCCAGCGTCTACTCTGTTTTACACGATGGTGCCTTTGCCAGCACCCTCATGCAGGCGGTTGCCTGCACCTGCGAAGCAGCCCCGGCACAAATGCCTGGGCCCCCTCCCAGGCTGACCTCCGGGGCCACATAGAAGTGCCTTTTGGTGCCCAGGGAGAGCCCCAGGCTGGAGGCTGGTCTTTTGGAGGGCGAGGCCAGGATTCCATTGCGACCTCAGACCTGTTAAAGCTAGAGGACATCTGCTTGACAGGAAGTACCTGGCAGGAGTGTGGGGGCCCTACTACGGAGGGCACCTCAGGCCCTCTTCCTCATATGCGGGGCACAGAAAAGGAAGCTCTACCCCATGCAGCAAGGAACATGTTTTGAATTTTGGGGGAAAGGTGAATAAACAAAATTCTCTCCCCTCAGGACCTTGAGGGAAAGGAGTACCCAGAAGAGTCAATGCATTGACTCATGTACATAAAACCAAGGGGGGAATGTAAGGGCGGAAGGGCGGTGCGAGAGTGAATATCTGCCAATAGGGATGCAGAGGAAATGCCCGGCCAAGGACCTTCCCTTGACCAATCAACAGGGGCCACACGCGTTACCCCACCCACTACTTCCGGCCCTATAAATCCTTTTGTTTGCCTGAAACCGACACTCCCTCCCCCGTCGCGCCATTGTGCGGCGGGCAAGTGGGGAGTCCAAGTTAACTTGTATAATAAAGCTCTCATGTTCTTGCAGCGGTTTTGGGGCTCACTCGTAGTCTTTAGGGGCCACGACTTCTGGGTACAACAGGGCCTGGGCTGGCTTGCTCCGCCAGGCCCCGGCTGCCCTGCCGCCTGAAATCGATCACGGGAGCACGGGCACACACGTCTCTGTGCCCGAGCCCCCGCGATCACGGACCTACTTCCAGGCTGCAGGACAGCCTGGGGGCCTGGGCTGGCTTGCTCCGCCAGACCCGGCTGTCCTGCTGCCTGAAATCAATCGCGGAGGCTCGGGCACTCGCGGAGGCGTGTGTGCCCTAGCCCCCGCGATCACAGACCTACTTCCAGGCTGCTTTCTGCCTGGAAGTGTGGGGCTGCGGGCGGTCGCTCCTCCGGCCCCCCACCCGTGTTGCCTGCAGGAAGGCAACAGAGGCAAGCCTCCGGGTGTCCGCCGCTGCCATCTTGGCTGGGCTAATTTGCATACAGCCGCTCTGATTGGCTGGTGGGCGTGGCTTACCCTGTCTCGGAGAAATGGTTAATTTTACTATTTCGCTTTTATTAGTTTAGATAATTTATATCTCTTTATTTTTGTTCTCTTATTTTTGTTAATCCTCACCTGATGATACTTTTCCATTGATTTTTTAAAATTTTGTTTTATTGCTTAAAGTATTACAAAGAGTGTTAAATAAGTCTCCATTTTTCCCCTTTGACCTTCCCCCCTCCTCCCCTAACCCCCAGTGTCTTGTGTCCATTGATTATGCTTATATGCATGCATACAAGTCCTTCAGTTGATCTCTTAATTCCCCCCCAACCCTCCCGAGCCTTCCAGCTGTAGTTTGACAGTCTGTTCAATGCTGTTCTGCCTCTGTATCTGTTTATGTTCATCAATTTATAATGGGCTTTATTATCCATAAATAAGTGAGGTCATGTGGTATTTTTCTTTCATTGACTGGCTTATTTCGCTTAGCATAATGCTCTCCAGTTCCATCCATGCTGCTGCAAATGCTAAGAACTCCTTCTTTTTTACAGCAGCATAGTATTCCATTGTGTAGATGTACCACAGTTTTCTAATCCATTCATCTGCTGATGGGCACTTGGGCTGTTTCCAAATCTTAGCTATGGTGAATTGTGCTGCTATGAACATAGGGGTGTATATATCCTTCCTGATTGGTGTTTCTGGTTTCTTGGGATATATTCCCAACATCACTGCCTTTAAAATGCACAGCTTTTTCAGGCGTCAGGGTCAAGAATATCAGAAGTATTCTAATTCAATGCTTTCTAACGTGTTCACGCTCTTGCCTCCAAGTAGAGGGGCCTTCAGTTGTTCAGCATTTGTGAAATTCATTTGCCTGCAGAACCCCTTCCTCCCATCACCTCTTACCTTCCATGTTGCTAGTGTGGGCACAACACGTCCTAACCATGGGCCAGTGGAGAAACCTGGCTCCTCCCATAAGCGATCAGGCAGCCTCAGCAGCAACACCTCGAGTGATCATGTGACCATCATGGTCTCTAAGAGATAACGCTCTTAGATGATGGAGGGTTTGCCATGTGCCGGGTGCGATGATGAGCACCAGGCATCATTATCCTATTTAATTCTTTTTTTAATGGTTTTTATTGATTTCAGAGAGGAAGGGAAAGGGGAGAGAGATAGAAACATCAATGATGAGAGAATCCTTGATCGGCTGCCTCCTGCACGCCCTCCAACCCCATTAGGGATTGAGCTTGTAAACCAGGCATGTGCCCCCGACCGGGAGTCGAACCCAATCTCCTGGTTCATAGGTCGACACTCAACCATTGAGCCACACTGGCCGGCTCATTTAATTCTCATAATCACACAAGACAGAGTTGTCTCCTTTGACAGGTGTAGGAACTGAGTAAGTTGCCGAAGGTCACGTGGCTAGCAAGCACCAGCACGCAAGCTCAGGGCGGCCTGACGGTGGGACCCAGCCTTCGCCACCAGCCTTCCTGCAGCCCGCAGCCCCCGGGTCACCGCTCCCTGTGGGAAAGCCCCCCCTGAGCCGAGCTGGAGCTGGTCTGGCCACGCCCCTCTCCCAGGTGCACTCAGGGGTCCCTGGTCTCAGGGCTGATACCCTTTGTTTGCCATCGTTCCTGAGCCTGGACCATCCGGCTCCTCTGTCTTCTCCTTGAGGCCTTCAGCGTCCCTTTAGATCAGCGGTTCTCAACCTGTGGGTCGCGACCCCTTTGGCGGTTGAATGACCCTTTCACAGGGGTCGCCTAAGACCATCCTGCATATCAGATATTTACATTACGATTCATCACAGTAGCACCTTTACAGTGATGAAGTGGCAACGAAAATAATTTTATGGTTGGGTCACCACATGGCGGCCAGAAAGTTGAGAACCACTGCTTTAGACCGAAATCCTCAGAGCTGAGCACAGTTTTATCTACTCCGCTGTCGTATGGAAATTGCACTTGTAGGAAATCATACCTTCCCCAAAACATAACTTTTTCTTTTTTTAAAAAAGAGGAGTTCTTATCTAATACGAGATTTTTTTTAATGGGTTAAAGAATAGAAAATTTTAGATGTACAATAACACAATTATTTTTTGCTGCAGGAATTTTGACCACAAAGCTGTTTTTCAAAGCTCTAGTAGCATGGACATGACACCTTAAACATCCTGTCATTACCTCTGGCTTTTGCTCAAGTATGATAGTCACTCTCCCCCTCTCTCCCTCCCTCTCCCCTCCTTCGCCGCCCTCCCTCCCCACCAGCCTCACCACTTCTGTTGCCTGTATGACTAATTGTTTAGTAAAACCCAGCAGTTGAGCTACTCATAACAGTTTTTCTCCTCCCGGACTCTGCTAGTTCCCAGTTGTGGTCACCTTATAACCAATAGCAGTCCCCCGTGATGGAAATGGTTTCCTAGTTCATCAGTGTCACCAGTGAATCCTAGTTCTGAAAACACCACAGCATTAAGATCACTGAGCTCTCAGTGTGTTTTGACCCATGTATGGTAGCTTAGAACTGTCCCTCTTTTGCTTTGAACTTGTACTTCATTAATTCAGCTCCAGATCCCATCACTTTGGGTAGCTGCCTTGCCCAAGGGAACTTGTCTTTCAGCAGAATCTGCCCCCTTCAGCCCCCCACAATTCTGCTCCATTCCTGCTGTTGTGTTGTGGAGCCCCAGGGAGGGTACTGCACTTCCCTCTGTTCATCTGGTCAGACCTGGCCCATCGTGTCAGCCCAGGTGACCACCGGGAAGGCCGACTCTCCTTCGGCCTCGGTGAACTGATCAGCATGAGCCCTAAACCAGGGTTTTCCCTGGATCATTCCGTGGTGACAGACGTGCTCTGTTCTGTGCATCGTGGGAGCTACTGGCCACATGCGGCTACTGAGCCCTTAAAATGAGGCTAGTGCCACTCAGCAGCTGCACTTTAAACCGCATTGTTAGACGGTCGTTGTAATTTTAATTCTTTTTCGTTTAATGCCTTCAGCTTTTGCGTGTCTGGAAACTTCTCTCTGTCCTTCAATCCTAAGGATGTGGGACCCAAACCAAGGATGAGCCCAAGGTGGGGAGACAGTGGGGCCACCCAGGCAGCCACGAAAGACGAGAGTGTATCTGACTCCCCGTTCTCTTCCGGATAAGGACGTGCGTGTTGACTGGGGAGGAGCGGAGGAGATTTCCCGAGTGCAACGTGCCAGGGCGCAAACTCTGAGATAAAGAGTCATAAATAGACCGAGGAGCTGACCCAGAGCCAGGCCCGTGTCCTTGGGCTGGTAGACTTGGAGGCCAGGACCCGGGTTGGGGGGCTGGGGCTGAGCAGCTGCGGTGGAAATTTCCATGGACAGTCCCCCAGCCCTGGAGAAGCTCGGGGGCTCCCCATGGCAGGAGGAGGCCATGGGTTACGAAAGTGGCACAAGGTGTGGTCCCAGCTCATAAGGAGCGAGGCCCCTGGGGAACAGACGCGGGCTGCTTGCCAAGAAAGCCAGGACACAAGCGGGTTGGAAAAGACAACAGAGCTGTGAAGGTCGAGGCGTGGACAGTCAGGAGAAAGCCACTACCCCTCCCAGCATGAGGACCCATTTCGCCTTCTAAGGAGAACTGGAAACACAAGCCTCACACCGAAGGCAAACGCTGCCTCTTTTACTTCAGGCACTATTAAAGCGGTCACCAACAACACGTTCATTGTTAAGTTAAACTTATTGGGATAACACTGGCTAATAACACAAACATTTCAGGGACACAACTAACTTTATAATGCAACATCTGTGGACTCTACTGCATGCTCCCCACCTGAAGTCTAGTCTAATATTATTTTCTTAAAAGGAAAATAAATGATCCTATATAATAAAAGATTAATATGCAAATTGATGGGATGGCCAGCCTCTAAGACGCGCACTGACCACCAGGGAGCAGACGCTTAAGGCAGGAGCAGCCCCCTGGCAGTCAGTCCACTCCCACAGGGGGAGCATTGCTCAGCCAGAAGCCAGGCTCACCACTGGCGAACGCAGCAGCAGTGGTGGGAACCTGTCCCACTTCCACAGCAGCGCTGAGGACGCCTGACTGCCAGCTTAGGCCCGCTCCCTGCTAGCAGTTGAACATCCTCCAAGAGCTCCCAGACTGCGAGAGGGCTGAGGGACCCCCCCCTCCCCAAGTGCATGAATTTTGTGCACTGGGCCATTATACTTGCTAGTGTTTGGGATGTTCTTAAGAATTCAGGTTAAAACTGCAAAATCACTTTTTAATACAGAAACCAATGAAAAGTTATCAAAAGACCCCAGTCCCATGTCTTGGTAATAGCTGTAGAAAGCTTTAAGTGTGTAATTTTGTAAAATAGAAGTTACAACCACCCTGGGAACTGGAGGGCTGTATGTGTTTCCCTCTCTCCCTAGTAGATTCAAGTTGTGTACTTGTGTGTTGCATGCACACGTGCACGTGTGTGAACCCATAATGCTCGTCACAATGCCACACTCCTGCTGCGCTGGTTAGGGTGCTTTGGGTTGCCAGTAAGAGAAACCACAAGGGGAATTTATTGGTTCACGTGGCTGAAAAGTTCCACGTCAGGGCAGACTTCCAGCTCCATGCCTCTGATTCCCTCCGCCTGTCCTCACTCGTGGGCCAGACTCCTTTTCAGGCTGGTTTCTTCATGTTTGCAAGATGCCTGTGAACAGCAAGCAGCTACCCTCGAATTTCTTGACAATGACAATTAATCAGGGGAGAGAGAGGCTATTGCTTCTCATAACTATTGACCATGAGTCCTGTGTTTCATTCTGATTGGACCATCCCAGGACCCATCACTGTGGGCCTCCCATGTGCTGACTGACTCAGGTTCAAAGAAACCTGTCACTTTGGCATGTGGGTTGAAACTGGCCTGCACCATAGGGGTCCACGCCTGCAATTGGGTGAGGCCAACGCCACTCACACTGATGGTGACCACACAATGGGGAGGAGACAGAGGTGTTGGAAAGATATTCCCAAGGTCTACCATACCTTGGCAGCAATTTTAATTTTTTTTTTTTTTTTGAGATTTAAAGAGTACTCTCTAGGTATAAGGTACTATAGGAAGTTTCAAGATATGCAGTTTACAATTTATCTAATCTAATAAAAGAGTAATATGCAAATTAACCATCACTCTGAGATACTTAAGTCATGTCCACCAGCCAATCAGAGCAGCTGTATGCAAATTAAGCCAGCCAAGATGGAGGCCGGCAGCCACAGAGCTAGAGCAAACAGGAGGCTTCCGTTGCAACTGCCTGCCTAGGCTGACTGGGCCTCTGCTCAAGGCAATAGTGTTTCAATTATAGAAGCCACGGAGTTGAAGCAAACAGGAGGCTTCCGTTGCGTGCCTAGGCCTCTGCTCAAGGTAACAAAGTTTCAATTATAGAAGATAAATAAACCCCAGAAACCTGATTCCAGCCAGCCTCGCTGGGAACTTGGGTCAATGGGAGCTGTGGGCAGCCTGAAAACAGTCCTCAACCCCTCACCCAGGCTGGCCAGCCACACCAGCAGGTGGACATCCCCCAAGGGGTCCCAGACTGTGAGAGGGCTGAGGGACCTCCCTGAGTGCACAAGTTTTTGTGCACCGGGCCCCTAGTTAGATATAAAAAGAAAATTGACAAATAATTACAATACGCTATCAAATATAATGTAACAAAGAGGTATGCAGAGTCCTGCAAAAGTAAAAGGGAAAGACAGACTGCTGCTGGCTGAGGTGATCAGAGAGGTGTCCTGTAGCAAGTAAATTGGAATTCAGCCTTTTTTTTTCTTTTTTTAAAAATTTAATTACATAAAGTATTACAAAGATTAGTACAAATATCTCTTTTTTCCCCTGCCCTTCCCCCAGCCTCACCTACCCCCAGAATTCAGTCTTGATATTTTTATTGATTTCAGAGAGGAAAGGAGAGGGAGAGACAGAAACATCCATGATAAAAATCATTGATCGACTGCCTCCTGCAAGTCCCCTACCGGGGATCAAGCCCACAACTCAGGCATGTGCCCTTGACCGGAATCAAACCTGGGACCCTTCAGTTCGCAGGCCAATGCTCTATCCACTGAGCCAAACCAGTTAGGGCTGGAATTTGGTCGTAAAAAACGAGTAGGACTTGAATGATTACAGATGGGAGGGGAGGACCCTGGAAGCAAGGGGGCAGCAAGAGCAAAGCCCCAGGGACAGGACGCCGAGGGGGGTCGGAGAAAGGTGGCTGCCCGGTTAGTTGGAGCACAGGTTCTAGAAGTCATTGCCAAGGCAGGAAATGTTACCCCAGCGCCAAGCTATCTCGGGGTTCCGATAACTCCTGAGTAAGTAGCATGAACGGTCCCACAAAGTGAGGCTTTTCAGGTGATCCTGTCTATCAGATTTTTCTCCCATAAAGACCATGGGCTTCGTTCCCCACTGGCCTGACTCTAACAGGAAGTTCAGTGTCTCTGTCCTGGGACTCCTTCGTTCAGGAGTCCCCGAGCCCAGAGGCCTACACAGTCCAGAGTAAAGGTGGGGTTGTCTGACTTTCACGAGCAAGCAGGGACCACTGGTCTCTGGCCAGTCTGGTGGCCACACAAGTCCCCGGGTTTCCGTGGCTCCTCAGCGAGGACAATCCCACGCTGGTCACTTGGAGCTCGGAGCTTGGAGCTTGGAGAGCAGTTTATCACCGGTGACTAGGTCACGATCCCAGCGCCCGCAGCGCAGCTCACAGATCTGCCCCAGGGACTCTGGGGGAGAGGTCGTCGGGGTTCCTTGGGGATCAGAACTCCTGTCCTCTCCGTCCTTCCCTGGGTCCACGGCACCAGGAGGCCGGGAGCTTGTCCTTCGGGGCTGTGCCCACCCCATAACGACATCGCGACCTGTTCTCCCATCCGTGAGGCCTCCCTATGCATCCTTTCCCCACTCCCCGACTGGGGTTCTTGACTGGGAAGGCTGTGAAATGTCTTACATGAGCAGGTGACTTTCTGACACCTCTCTTGGCACAAAGAAAACCCACAGTTCAGTCACCAGTGGACCATTCTGCCCCTCCTGACTCACAGGTCTACGCCTCTTGATCTCTCCCAGAAATCACTTATTTCCCCCAGGGGAGCGGGCCCTCCTGTGAGCTCTTTTGTTGGAAGTTCACATGGACTTTTAACTTGCTCGGTCACTGGCAAATGGAGGCTTGTGTGTGTCGTGGGTCTGTCCTTCCCCTTAAGGGAACTTCTTTTCTGAGCAGCTCTCCTGCCTGCCTTGACCACATTCCTGCCTGCAGAGGGCGCTTTCTTTGGGGGGCATAGGGAGGGCTCCTCTCTTTTCTCAAGTCCCCCTCACAGCCTCATCCTCGCAGCCCTGTTTCTGGACATCTCAGAAGGAAATGGTGCAAGAGATGGACCTGCACACAGGCTCAGCCCAGGGGTTCCAGCTTCAGTGTGTTTGTCGCTTCTCTTGTTTACAGATTTGGGGCCCAAACTTGGAAAGTACTCATAAATTTAAGTGAATAATAAAAAAAAAATGTCTTGTAAAGGTATACAGCAACTATCTGAGAGAGAGCGTGTATTCAGTAACTAGATGTCCTTCCACACACACCTGAGAATGTAAGGACAAGAGCATGAAGTATGTACTGATTTTCGATTTAGCGAGTTCTGCTTCCCAATTTGTGTCATGTAATCAGTTATTTCTCCTGGACAAAATCAATTTAGATCAATTGCCTAGGGCACAGTGGGGGGTGATTGGAAAGAGGGACATAAAGGAACTTTTTGGAGGGGAAATAGTGTTCTGTATTTTAATTGGGGTGTTGGTTATGTGATCTATTCATTTGTAAAACTTATGAACTGAATTATAGACTAAACATCTGTTCAGTTAACTGCATATAAATTATGTCTCAATTGAAAAATAGAAAAGTTAAGCCAGTGATCTGGCAAGCTTGGCCAATTTCAATATGCTACAGTGTGTTGAAAAGAAATTAACCTGAAAACAAAAAATAATACCCTATTGAGAAGGCAGACATATGCCGTAAGAATATGGTAATAGTTATAAAAAGTTGTAGGAAATATCACAAAAGTTGTAGGAAATATGATCACAGAAGTTGTAGGAAATATTAAAAATCAGCAAATAACAGGATTACTTCCATTATGTTCTAAGGGAATGGAGAGCAGAGGAGCAGACACTGTTGATGGGCTAAGCGGGTGTTCAGCGGTGGGAGCTGCCCCTTTTTATTGTGCTTTTACTCACGTCTAACTGTGTGGTGAGCTAATTGCAGTAATTAGTTTTGCCTTAGTTGAACAGGCTTGGGAATTCCTTGAAGTCATTCTCTTAGCAGAACCAAGTTGGATTTTCCTGAGTCTGGAGACCTCCTCCAATTCTGGCGCGTCCCCCATTGGGGTTTGGGGGCGTGTGACAAATCTTGGAGCCAGTGAGTCACGCCCGCCAGGCGGCGGAGCCCAGCGGACCGCTGTGGGCTCTGCTCTGTGCTGTTCTCTCTGGCACCCGCCCAGCCTCGCTTCGGTCCCAATTAATCACATGTTGAAAACAAACAGAATTATTCACCGCAGCACTGTTTGAAATAGCAAAAGAATTAAAACAGTCCTCATGACCATCGAGGGAAGACTGGCTGAATAACTTATGATTTATCCACATGACGTAATGCTGAAAAAATAAAAAAGAATGGGGACTCTCTATGCGCAAATTTGGAAAGGAGTCCCAAGCTATGTCATTCAATGAAAATAACAGAACAAAATGTACAGATGACTGTCTCTATAAAACAGGAGTGCGTGTTTGTGTTTGCTTAAATAAAGAAACTTTGAAAAGAGACAAGAAACTTGATAACAGTGGTTACATTTGTGTGGGAGGTGGGGGGCATTGGGGTTGGGAAGTGGGTAGGAAAGATACGAAGCAGGGGAAGACTTTTCACTGCAAACCTTTTTAAAATAGTTTTTTTTAAAAAAAATCATGTGACTGTATTACCTAAAGAAAGGTGAACATCAATTAATTAAAATGTTCAGAAGTCTTTAAGAATAGAAAACTGTTTTAGTGGAAGGGGAGCTCTAATGGTTATCTAATCCGGAAGTCCCCACACAGTGGCTGTGCAGGTGGCACGGGCAACCCACGTGCTTACAAGCAGCACAGACATGTTCGTTCCATCGCACTTTTTTTTTAAAATCCTCACCCGAGGATATAAATAGATATAATTGATTTTTAGGAAGCGGAAGGGAGAGAAACATCAATGTGAGACAGAAACATCTATCTGTTGCTTCCTGCATGGACACTGACTGGGGATCAAACCCGACGCCTAGGTATGTGCCCTGACCAGCAATTGAACCTGCAACCTTTCGGGACGATGCTCCCACCCAGGGAGCCCCTGGCCAGGGCTCATGGTGCTTTAGAGCACTGTGCTTTGTAGACAACTGCATTTTTAAAAAATTGAATGTTTGGGGCGACCTCGAGTCGAGCAAATTGAAAATCTTCTGGAAAGAATTCACCATTCCAGATGCCATTAAAAACATCCATGATTCATGGGAAGAGGTCAAAATGTCAATTTTTTCCTCCTTTCCGAATCTTCTTTATTTTAACGACTAGAAGCCCAGTGCACAAAAATTTGTGCTCTCAGGGGAATCCCTCAGTCCGGCCTGTGCCCTTTTGCATTCTGGGACCCCTTGGGGGATGTCCACCTGCGGGGGTGCCTGGCCAGCTTGGGTGAGGGGCTGATGGCCATTTCAGGCTGCCCACAGCCCCTTCAGGGTTTGGGTCCCTACTGGGGTGCCTGTCTGGAAGCAGGTATCTGGGGTTTATTTAACTTCTATAATTGAAACTTTATTGCCTTCGTCCCCTGCTCAAAGCCTGGGTTGCCCCTGGCAACCCAAAGTCCCAGCCCAGCAGGTATTTGGGGTTTGTTTATCTTCTATAATTGAAACTTTGTAGCCTTGAGTAGAGCTCAGGGCCCACAGGGTCCTGGCTTCCTCCATTGCCTGGGGCAACTCCAACTTCATGGCTGCCGCCATCTTAGTTAATTTGCATATTTGCTCCTGATTGGTTGGTGGGCATGGCTTGTGGGCATGGCTTGTGGGTGTAACAAAGTGAGGGTCAATTTGCATATTACTCTTTTATTAGATTAGACTAGGGGCCCGGTGCATGAAATTCGTGCACTGGGGGAGGAAGCGGTTCTTCAGCCCAGCCTGTCCTCTCTCACATATTGGGAGCCCTCAGGGGGTGTCCTGCTGATGGCTTAGGCCCGCTCCCTCATCCTCTTGTGGAGCGGGCCTACACTGCTGCAGTCTGGCCTCCCTTTGTGGGAGGCGACCAGGCTAATCAAGGGAAGCCACCAGCCCCATCACCCCACTGCTGCAGCCACTGCCAGTCACTGTAGCCACCAAGGTGTTTTCATCAACACGGACTCCAGTCCCTTCACCATGAAGAAATGACAACTTTCTTTAGACATTTTCAAGATGTGTCTTTCATAGGATATGACATTTCTTTCTTTCTCTCTTTCTTTCTTCTTTCTTTCTTTCTTTCTTTCTTTCTTTCTTTCTTTCTTTCTTCTTTTTCATCCTCACCTGAGGATATGTTTCCATTGATTTTTAGAGAATGTGGAAGATAAGGGAAAAACAGAGAGAAACATCAAAGTGATGTTTGATTGGTTGCCTCCTGCATATGCCCTGACCTGGGCCCTGGCCAGGGAGGAGCCTGCAACCTAGGTACATGCCCTTGGTCAGAATTGAACCCACACCCTGCAGTCAGCAGGCTGAGGAATTATGCACTGAGCCAAACTGGCTAGGGCAGGATATGACATTTCTTCACCCTCCAGCAGTGGAGCTTCATTTTTTTCCCCAGGAGTGTGGTGGAAAAACCCTATATCGTCTTTTTGGATTCTTATTACCCAAGTTACTAAGAATATTACCAGTGGCATACAGTGAGCTTAGCCAATGAGTGGTCAGAAAAGGTGTTTCCTCTGAAGTTCACTCTGATGACCCGCTCCACCCCTGCCCCTCCAATCCCAGCTCCACCCCTTTCCAGGCCTGTAACCTCTGGCTGAGGATGCAGGCCTGGGCAGGGGACCCCCAGGCCCCTGCTTTGCCGGTTCCACCAGTGCCCAGACC
>PVJC01048489.1:0-12539 GCA_004026665.1 Murina feae | reverse complement strand
AATATCTTGCTCTTTCTCTTCTTCTGGCACCCCTATAATTCTGATGTTGGTGCGCTTGAAGTTGTCCCAGAGACTCCTTACACTATCTTCATACTTTTTGATCCTTTTTCTTTTTTCTTCTTTTCTTTTTTCTTTTCCCGCTGGGTGGGTTTTGCTTCTTCATATTTCATATCTTTGACTTGATTCTTGCGATCCTCTCATCTGCTGTTGGATGTCTGTATAATATTCTTTATTTCAGTCAGTGTATGCTTAATTTCTAGTTGGTCCTTTATCATATCCTTGAGGGTCTCATTAGATTCATTGAGGATCTCACTAAATTTATCGGCGGTCTCACTAAATTTATCGGCGGTCTCTAGAAATTTCTTGAAAAACCTAATAACCGTGGTTTTGAACTCTATATCCTGTCGTATTCTTTCCTCCATTTTTGTCATTTGTGATCTGTTTCTTTGTCTCCGCATTTTGGCTGCTTCGCTTTCTGAGTTAGGCGATCATTGCAAGGAATTAACCTCTAAGCCACTTGGTTATGAGAGTCAGCTGTGTCTACAGTGGGAGAACTTCTGTGCTGGAGACACCCTTATGGGGCAAGAGTTGTTTCAGTGGGGCTTTTATGCTCACTGCATCTGCCCCGAGTGTGGTCCTTGTGGATCTGTTTTGTTTAGGCTAGTCCCACTCTGGCCACTGGGTGAGGCTGGCTCCTGTATCTTTAAGGAGGTGTTGATTAAGCCTTTGCCTTAGGCTACTCAGTCTTTTATATGCAAAAGCCTCTGACACAGCTTGGGAGGGGCGGTGCCTCGGGGAGTTTGCAGGGCAGGGTGGAGCAAATAGCTATGGCGCTTCTCAGCCCTGCGCTGAGAGACACCAGGTCTCTGTGTCCCATGGTAATTGCTGCAAGCAGCGCTGAGAGAAACCCGCTTTGGATTTCCTCCTGGTGCCAGTCAGTCCCCCTTCTCCGGGCGTCTGGGTCCTCAGAAACTCGCCTGGAACTGGAGTTCAGAGCCGCTGGGAACTTGTGGCTCTCTCCGTTTTGGAAAAGATCCGCGTCCTCCGGTGCCAGCCCTCTCCCCGAGCCCCGTGTGCGCGCCTTCGTACTTTTGTATTTTGCTTCCACCACTCCTCTGAGTCTCAGACTCTTTTCTAGTTGTAGGATTTTCACTCAGCCAGCCTTCCTGTGGGTGCGAGTGGTGCCCGTGTGTTCTTTTCGTGGTTTTTCTGAAATAGTTGTTCATGGCTGCATTTACGGTGTTTACCTTATGCCGCCATCTTGCTGTCCCCATTGATTTTTTAGAGAAAGTGGGAGCGGGGGAGGAAGGAGGAGAGAGAAACATAGATACAAGAGAGACACATTGATTGGTTGCCTCCCCTGCGAGCCCCCCGAGCCAGTGCCCCAGCCACGTTGGTGTGGAACCCGCAACCCAGGTACTGTGGTTCTGCCCTTGACCTGGAATAGAACCTGAGACCCTTCAGTGCGGGGCCGGCACTCTAACCACTGACCCACCAGCCAGGGTACCGAAGTGCACTGCACACACGAGCCACACCCCGAAGGCTTTGATGCAAGGCGACAGGCTGCAGGTCACACACACACACTCGGAGGCCCACCCCCCACCTGGGCCGCACGTGGAATCCCCAGGGCCCGGAAGCACGCAGCTGGAACCCCAAACCTTCCCAACAGACACTGTGAGCCTGGGGATCAGGAAAACATCTGTTTATTCCAAAAATACCAACCTGCAGCTCAGCCGGCTGTCCTCACCAAGGAACTGGGGGGGAGGGGGTTGGGGGGAGGAGGAGGCAGAGCTGGGGTCTTCTGGTCCAGGACTGTTTATCTTCCTGTCTGCACTGCCCCCCACCGCCCTCGATCAGAAGGGCGGGGTGCGTGTGTATGGGAGCGTGGGAAGACTCAGATGGGGAGGCCCCGGCTCCAGAGGCATCGGGGTTTGGCGGGACACCCCCACTTCCTCGCCTCCTCGGACCTCTCCTCACTATGGCTTATTTGAGATAAGAGGCCTGAGCCCCAGAGCTGGGGCGAAATAATCAGAGTCCAGAAGAGAGCAAGTCGCGGGGGGCGTACAAAAGCTGAAGGGCCCCGAGATCCCAGCGAGGGGCTGGAGAAAGCCGAGTGCTCAGTTGGGGTGGCAGCAGGGGGACAGCTGGCTCCTTGTGGGCAAAGTCACAGTCTGCTCCGGGCCCGGGCACGGGCAGGCCCTGGAGGGACGGGAGTTCTGGGGGGCAGCTGGAAGCATGGCGTTGAAAGCTGACGCTGGGCCTAGGGAGGTGGGGGACCGCTCCCCGTGTTCCCTCCTGGTTTGTGGGAGCGACAGGCTGAGCAAGGATGAACTGAGGTGCCAGTATCGGGGGCAAAGGGAGGAGGAGGAGGGAAGGACCCGGAGGAGGGAAAAGAGCCCCTCCCACCTTGCCCTGGGGGCTGGGGAGGGGACGTGTAGCCCTTTAAGAGTAGGGGAATGGCTGCTCCCCCACAGCATGGCTATGTACAAAGAAAACGGGGGGCAAATTGTGCATCAGGTGTCGGTGAATCCCCAAAAGCCCTGGGGGCACTCGGGGTACGTGGGGGAGATGGAGAGAATGCCGCCCCTCCAGTTGTTGGGATGATGAGCGCGGCCCCCACATGTGGCCTGGCCCACAGAGGACATCGCTGAGGCCCCGGGGAGTCAGCAGCGTCACCCAGCCTGCGGGAGTCTCTGAGGAGCGTGCTGCTCCCAGTGGAGGCAGGTGAGGGGCTGGGCAAGGGGCAGCGACGATCCCGAGGGCCGGAGAGCTCACCCCTCCGGTGAGCAGAGGCCTCTGTGCTGACCTGTCACTGAGCAGACCGTCGGGTGAAGGTCAGTGGTTGTCAGGAGGGGCCTGGGTGTCCTCACCAGAAGGGTAATGGGGGGGGCGGTCAAGGCCAAGTCTGGAGTGAGGCAGTGACATCATCAACATCGGAGAGGGCCCTACTCTATTCTCAAGGCAATGGCAGGATGGCGCGCAGTGTGCCTGGTTCCCTGTGGGAACAGCGGGAGGCGGCACCTGACCCAGAAGACAATTGGAATACAGCCGCTGCAGGACTCGACTCCCACGGCGAGGGATCCTGGGAGATGACCCAAGGTTGACACCACTGGGTGTCCTGGGTCCTGGGAGATGACGTCATGGCTGTGGTGGGTCCTGGGAGATGATGTCATGGCTGTGGTGGATCCTGGGAGATGATGTCATGGCTGTAGTGGGTCCTGGGAGATGATGTCATGGCTGTGGTGGATCCTGGGAAGGGATGACACCATTGGGTTGTCTGGATCCTGGGAAGGGGTGTCATGATTATGGTGGATCCCAGCAGATGATGACATCGTGGTTGAAATGGGTCCTGGGACACCCCTGACTCTCACGGTGCTGTGGGGGTGACACCACGACTGCGGTGTATCCTGGGAGGTGATGACACCACAGTTACGGGGACTGTGGGGAATGGTGGCATCGGTCCTGGTGGGTCTTGGTGGAGGATGCTGCCACCAGCCACAGTGCATCTGGAAGGCAAGGACATCACTGGCCATGGTGAACTCTGGCAGGTGACGACCCCAGCAGCTGCGGTGAATCCGTGTGGATGACGACACAGTGGTTGTGGAGAGTCATGGAAGATGGCAACACCACTGGCCATGGGGAAGCTGGGAGGAAGTGACCCTCCCTGGTCATGGCAAGTCCTGGAAGAGGATGATACGGTAGTCGTGGTGCATCCTGGGAGATGAGAGACCACAGGTGACAGGAAATGATGTCATCATCAGGCATGGTGCGCATTGCACCCCAGGCGCAACGCCATCAGGAGTGGGGGACGTCCTGTGGTGTGATGATGTCATCAGCAAGGTAAGTAGCAGGCACCTCCCACCCTCCCCGGCCCAGCAGGAGGCCAGGACCTGTTGACAGAAGCCATGATGTCTCTAGTGTGGCAGAGAGGGTGACACCGGCTTTGGGACATCTCTGAGTCTCAACTCCAAGAGGCTGGGGGGCCAGAGGAGCCTCCTCGAGAGCCGGCCTCCGGGAATCACACGGAGGTGACGTCACTGCTCAGGGCTGGGACCCCAGGCCCACCCTCCTTTAGAGGGAGCGTCTGGGGGAACCCGCAGGGCGTGTCACTGGGGCCAGGAGAGGTCGCGGTGGGACAAGGCAGAAACTGGTGACACCATCACGAGGGATGGCCCTCCAGAGCGGGCAGTGTCTCTGGTGATGACATCATAGCATTGGGACCCAGCCTCAGACGGGAGTGGGGTCCTCACTGCAAACAGCCTACAGACAGACCATCACCTCTGGGGAGATCCTTCTAGATGGGGCAGCCTCCCCAACGATGGTGACATCTCAGGGCAGGGCATGCCTTCCCGTGAGGTGGCAGCACAGTGGCCCCCAGAGCTGGCAGGGTCTGGCGGTGACATCACAGAAGGGCTCTCGGCTCTGGTGACGGACCCCCTGGGGGAGGCAGGGTCCCTCGGATGATGTCATCGGGCAAGGCACCTTCTCTGGTGAAGCATCACAGGAAGGAGGCGGGCCCCTGTGATGACGTCATGGAAAGAGGCCTACGTTTCCGGAGGACACACTTGGTGAGGCTCCCCCCACAGCGTGTCCCAGCAAGATGGCTTTGTCTGCGGTGGTGGCGTCACGGACAGAGGCATCTCCTCTGTAGGAAAGGATTTTCCAGGGGACGATGATGTCACAAGAGGCCTTTGGGTGCCAGAGATGATGTCACAAGGGCGAGACTTGTCTCAGGACTGACATCGCAGGAAGGAATCCTTGTCTCTAGGGATGACGCCATAGGACAAGGCATGGTCTCTGCCATGACATCGCAGGAAGGAAGTCTGTGATGACATCATGCCCCTAGCGATGACCTCGGGCCTGGCCTCTTCCTCTGCGACGGCCTTCTGGGGAGGTTTGGCCCCCCGTGCTGACTCTGCGGCCAGTGGCAACCTCGCCGGCAAGCCGCTTCCTCTGTGATGACGTCATGGGAAGGAGGTCTTGCCTCAACAGTGACGTAGAAGGAGGGGGGTCTCATCTGCTGTGACCTTCGAGGAGGAGGCCTGGTCTCCGGGTGCCGAGTCCCTTCAAAGCAGTGTCCTCAGCGGCAGCCGCGCGGGCCGCAGCGGACCTGGTCCGGGCCCCTGGGGTGCGTCGGGGGAGGGGAGGGGCCCCGCCAGGCCGCAGCCCGCAGCCCGGCCTCACACAGTCACCTCGTTCTTGCTGGCCGTGCGCAGGTGCTGCGGCAGGTGGTGCCCGGGGATGAACTGCAGCTGCTCCAGGGTGCCCTGGCGCTGGAAGGGCGGCCGGCCGGCCAGCGCGCCCCCGCCGCCCGCGTCCGCCAGCCAGGCGGGCTGCGCCGCGTGCAGGTGGTGGTGGTGCGCGTGCAGGCCGGGCGGCGGCAGCCCGTGCAGCGGCGTGGGGGGCCCGCCGGGCCCCAGCAGCAGGTTGGAGTGCGAGGCGGCCAGGCCGGCGCGGGCGGCGGGCTCGGGGGGCAGCCCGGGGCTGCGCGGCGGCGACAGCAGGTGCTCGCGGCTCTGGCGCAGGGCCTCGGGGGACGACAGCAGCAGGTGCTCCTGCGACACCAGGCGCGCGCGCGGCAGCGTGAACTCGTAGCGCGAGCGGCCGCCGTCGCCCAGCAGGTGCTCCTGGGACATGACCCGCCGCGGGTGGGGCGCGGGCGCCAGGCCCAGCTCCTCGGCGCCGCCCCAGGCGTCCAGGCGGTAGCCGCCGCCGGTGCCCGGGCGCCGCAGCGTGTGCAGGGGCAGCGTCCCGCGGGGCACCTCCCCCAGGTGCCAGCGCTTCAGGTAGGCCTCGTCCAGGTCCTTCTCGGCTGCAGGCGGGAGGGGGGAAGGGGCGAGGTCAGTCCTGGCCCGCCCGGCGCCTCCCCTCCGCCCTCCCCTCCCCTCCCCTGGGGACCCCCCTACCCTCCCTCGCTTCCTACATCCTACTGGACTCTACACGCGCACCCCCACCCCCACGGGGACCCTGGGCATCACCCGGGCCAGTAGCCTGGGCAGGGGCGCAGCTGAATCAGAACAAGCAGGCTAACGATGTGGCCAAAACACAGGCTGCCAGATCCCCTCCCAGGAGGGTGGGCAGATGTGGGGGCTTTTATTTTGCCTCCCAGTCGCTCTTCTTTCGGGAGCAGAACCCAGCGCCTGCTTTGGAGGGAGCACTCCCCCCTCCCCCTCCCATCCTGCAGCGCTGCTTTCTGTGAAGTCAATTTTATGCGTAGTGACCAGCGTTTTGAAAAATGAAATAGCGCCCTGGCCAGGGGTGCTCAGTGGTTAGAGCTTTGGCCTGCCTACCTGAGGGTCTCAGATTCGATTTCTGGCCAAGGGCAGGGGCCCGGGGTTGTGGGTTCAATGCCAGGCCCCAGTTGAGGTGCGTGTGGGAGGCAGCCAATCGATGTGTCTCTCTCACACCAATGTTTTTTTTCTTTCTCCCCGTCCCGTCCACTCTCTGCAAATCAACGGGGGGAAAAAATCCTCACTCCGAGGGTGAGGATTGAAAAGCACAGAAAATTCTATTCGCCAGAAGGCATCCCCCTTGGAAAGGGAGTGAGGCTGAGTGCTGGTTCACATGCCCCCTTCAGGTACGTGTGTTCCTGAAACGTTAGCGGATGAAGTGACATGACCCCTGAGATGTGCGTTGCAATGACCCCCGGGAAGATGGGGCGGAGGGAGGGCAGGGTAGCCGAGTGCTGCTCATTGCTCAAGCTGGGTGACGGGAACAGGGAGGTTCATGCGACCATCGTCTCTCCTCCCGGCTATGTTTGAAAAGTTCTTTGATAAAGAGAATGTTGAGCCCTGGTGGGTGTGGCTCAGTGGACAGAATGTTGCCGCCTTCGGATTGAAGGGTCCTGGGTTCGATTCCGGTCAAGGGCACAGGCCCGGGCTTTGGGCTCAGTCCCCAGTGTGGGGCGCGCGGGAGGCAGCCAGCTGGTGACTCTCTCTCATCATGGATGTTTCTGTCTCTCCCTCTCCCTTCCTCTCTGAAATCAATAAAAATATATTAATAAAATAAAGAGAATTTTAATAAAAAATTAATTTGAGCCAGAGGATACATCTAGAAGCAAGATCTCAACAGACTGAGACCAATTCTTCCAAAAATGTTCTTGATAACAAGTTCCAACAGTTTCCTGTATTTAAAAAATGTGCAAATATACATGCATCTCATGGGCTATCATGTTAAAAGCATTTCTTACTTGGCTCAGTTTGAAATGTTGGAAGGGGCGGGCCACTGAGTCAGATATACCTAATAGAGGCACGGTGAGTAGGTCCAGGATGAAGATGTGGCATTATTTGGGTGGATGGACCCACGCCTGGGATTGTTGCTGGAATCACTGGAGACTTTATTTGTTATTATTGTTTCTTAATCCTCACCTGAGGATACTCCCATTGATTTTTAGAGCGAGTGGAAGAGAAGGTAAAGACAGAGAGAAACATCCATGCGAGAGAAACACATTGATTGGTTGCCTCCTACAGGAGCCCCGAGCAGGACCCAGGCCAGGGAGGAGCCTGCAACTGAGGTATGAGGTATGTGCCCTTGACCAGACTGGAACCCGGGACCTTTCGCTCTATCCACTGAGCCAAACTGGCTGGGCCTGCAGGGGACTCTTTTCTGCTGGTTGAATGGCAACCTGGAAATTCCCATGTCCCTGTTTGCCGCCATGAGGGGGGGATATCTGTCTGAGAATGAAGCCAGCCCACTGTTTAGCAGAGCTGAGAGATGCAGAATCCTGGAGACAGCTTCTGACCACCTGGATCCAGCCACACCTGAAGCTGCTGGCCCATTCTCAAGCTCACTTAGTTACCTGTGTGTGTGTGTGTGTGTGTGTGTGTGTGAGAGAGAGAGAGAGAGAGAGAGAGAGAGAGAGAGAGAGAGAGAGAGAGAATGCAGGGTGCATGCGCTTCAAGTCTTATTTCTGTTCGTTGCAAATGCAAGTCCTGATAAATACAGTAGACTCTGGGGTGGTACTCCAGGGATTTGCATTTTTAAAAGCACCCCAGGTAATTCTGATACAAATGTGCTTCCGGAACAAACTTGGAGAGGGAAGCTCTAGCTGTTGGACCACTGTCCGCGGTCCTGAACCTGGGCCCTGGCCCTAACCCCGCCCTTCCGGGGACTCACCCAGCCTCTTGAGGGAGGAGTAGCGGTTGAGTTCGGATTTCACAGCAGCCTCGTAGGACGGGGGCAGATGCGAGAGGTTGTGGAAAGACCGAGAGCAGGACAGCGTGGAATAATGCAAATTGGGGCTGGGAGGTGGGGCGGCCCTCCAGTCTGGGGCAGAGAGCACAGCTGGGGTCAGTCCAGTCCCTCCTCCCTCAGACCTGGGAACCCAGGCCCCCAGCCCCTCCTCCCTCAGACCCAGGAGCCCAGGCCCCCAGCCCCTCCTCCCTCAGACCCAGGAGCCCAGGCCCCCAGCCCCTCCTCCCTCAGACCCAGGAGCCCAGGCCCCCAGCCCTCCTCTCTGCCTGAGCCAGGAGACAGGCTCTTTGCTGGGGGAGGAGGACATGTCACAGGAGGAGGGGCAACGGGCCCTGGCTCAGCACCCGCTGGGTGCCCTGCCCCAGGCCAGGGGGGTAGACTCCAGCATCTCCCCACCAACTCCCGTGGGAGAGAGACGGCCACTTCCGGTGTCCAAATGGGAAACGGAGGTTCCCTTGGTTACCTGGCCGGACTGTGAGGACGGCTCCCGGGGCCTCCCCCCTGCTCGGTCCCAGGCACCGTCGGGTGCTCTCAGGAGGGGAGGAGAGGGGCCCTGTGTCCCTGCCCGACCCTGGCGCGTACCCAGCGTGGTGGCGTGGTGCTTGGGGCTGTTGACGTTGAGGTGCAGGTAGTTGTGGTGCAGGTTATCTGTGGGGACCAAGAGGGGAGGTGGCATCACCACCATCGCCCATGCCCAGCGGGCACTGCTGTGCCAGCTCTGGGCCTGCCTGCCTCCTGGAGCTCGGCTGGGACCTTCCTCGTCCTCCTGGTTCATCACACCAGCCTTCTGACCCCTGGCCAGCCATGTCCAAGGTCAGCCTCACCGCAGGACTCCTACCGCCCCCCCGCCCCCGCCACCCCTCTGCTGCCCAGCTCTCTCCCCACGCCTCGGCACCACCCACCTGGGACAGTCCCCTCCTCTCAGACCACACTTTCCCCTGGCGCCTGCCTGAGTCCTCGCAGGCCCACCACAGGGCCTTTGCCCCTGCCGCTCTCTCTGCCTTGAAACCCTGCCTCCCCTTCTTTGCCTGCAGAACTCCTCCTCATCCCCCAAGATCCAGCTCAAAAGTCTCCTATTACTGCTCCTCAGACCCAGTTCAGGCCTGACCTCAGCCCGGACCATCCTCCCAGCCTCTCCCCTCCACAGAGCAGAGCTCCCCCCACTTCTGACTGCTCTAAACTCCTCTGTGGCTGCCCAGGGCCCTCAGGACAGCCTGGCACTCAAGGCTCATGTGTCTGTGTACCCTGCGCCTGGCCTCCACCCAGAGCTCCCCCAGCCCAAGTAACTCCCCTCACCCTCCAGGCCACAGCTTAAGCCGCTTTGCCTGGGGGCATCTCCCTCCTCCCAACAGGGCCTGACGTACTCCCCCGTGGAATCTATATGTGTAAGAGCCTAAGCGACCCTTATGACCGGTCGACCAGTAGCTATGATGCACGCTGGCCACCAGGGGGCAGACTCTCAACACAGGAGCTTCCCCTTAGTGGTCAGTGCGCTCCCACAGCCAACCTCCCGCGGTCCCTCCCCCCAGCTGGCTGGCGAGGCCCAGGGATCCCACCCGGGCACAAAGTCGTGCCCCCGGCCTCTAGTATAAGAACAGCAGCAGCTCCCATTGACAGCTCCCAGTGTGTGTTCTGGGCCGGCACGGCTCTGAGACCCTCACCGCAGCCCTACAGGGAGCGCTGTGTGTTCCTCATCTTACGGGTGAGGCATGGGCTTGCCCAGGATGCCAACCCCAGTGGTCTGCTCCCTTCTCCTACCCCCCCCCCAAATTCTAATCCAACAGTTAGGCGCGTCCTGGTGTGTTGTCAGCTGTTGGGTGGGGTCCGATTAGGAGTTTGTCCAGCGCAGGGGCTGAGAGTGTCTAAATCTAAGTCACCGTGGTGTCCATGCGCCCACCCAGGGCATCCACAGGAGGCAGGGCGGGGGTTCCCACTCCCTGACTCCCCATGGAGCCTGCGGCTGGGGGCGGGGCTGCAGGGGTGAGGGGCGTGGTCAGAGGCCCCGCCACGGCGCCCAGGTCCCACTCACCGAGATTGGAGGGCTTCATGGTGTTGTAGAGGTTCTTGGGTGTCCTCGGGGCCATACTGTCGGGACCACCGACCCCCGTGGTCAAGGAGCTGCTTCGCGCCCGGTCTGGGCGGTTGCCGGGTCCCGCCTGATGCCTCAGGATGTCCACCAGAGCCCTAGAGGGGGCAGAGGGGCGGTCAGTGGCCTGAGGATGGGGCGCGGGAGGGAGGACCCAGGCTCCTTGCCCCTCCCTGTTCTCACCTTTGGGGGGAATCTGTCAACTCGGGGAGGTTGGGCTTCTCGCCTCTGGCCACGCCCCTCGCTAAGGGCAACCTGAGCTCTGTCCGCCCCAAGGTTCCCGGGACCACACTTGCTGCCTGAAGCCCCTTCCCCATCCCTCGGGACCCGCCCCAGGCTCCTCCCGGTGGCCCCGCCCCACAGGGACGGGGAGCTCAGTCCAGTTTCTTCTGCAGCTTCCCCGTGGGGATAAAGGGTGCCCCATGCACCCAGCTGTGCAGACCCCAAATCTTAGAACCGCATGGGGTTCTCTCTCTCTTTCCCTCCCGTTCCTCAGCAAGTCTGCAGATTCCACCTCCACAGTAGCTCCCACACGGGGCTGCTTCTCACCACCTCGCTGCTCCCAGCTCGCGCGCTCTCTTTCTCCCCCTCCCCACCCCCCCCGCCCCCAATTCTTTCTACAGTCTCCTGACTGGTCTCCAGCTTCCGTCCTTGTCCCCTGCAGCCTCGTCTGCCCGCACAGCCTGAGCTCAGGGCTCTCGGGGCCTTCCCATCACCCCGGAATTAACCTGGCCTCCGCCTGCTTCTCTCTGCCTCCTCTCAGCTGTGCCTGCTCTTCGCTGTCCTGCAACCACCACCCCAGGGCCTTTGCACGCACTGTTCCCGCTGTCTGGGATGCTCCTTTCCTCCAAGTCTGCTCGGAGCGGCCTTTCCGGGCCACGTCTTATAAAACACCCCGCCCGCCCCCAAACCCAGCCCCTCATTCTGCTTTATTGAGTTCCCAGTCTCTGGAAGGACACTGCATATGTGTTTGCTTGCTCACTGTCTCGGGCACTAACTTTGATGACAACGGTAGCCAACGTTTACTGAGGGCTTTCCGCGTGCCAGGCAGGCCTCGACGTGAATCAAGCCAGTTCATCTTCGTTACAGTCCGAATGGGTGGGGAGCATCGATGAGCCCCATTGGGCAGACGAGGAAACGGAGGCACGGACGGGTTAAGCAAATTGCCCGGCGCCACACAGCCCATCAGGGCAGGGGCCTTGTTTCGCTGGTTCGTGTCTCCCCGGGTCCTGGCCCACGGAAAGCGCTCAACAAACGTTTGGTGAATGAATGAGGCGTGAGCCTCGCAGGCCCTCGCGGGGGTGGCCTCCTGGTCTCTGGCCCCGCCCTCCCCATGGCCGGCCCCGCCCCCGCCCGCAGCCCCGCCCCTGGCCGGCCCCGCCCCCGCCCGCCCCGCGGCCCCGCCCCCGGCTCCTACCCTTGGGCCGGCTCGCGCACACACCTGGGCACGTTGATGTCCCGGTGCGCCCTGGGCGCGCGGGACGCCTTGCTGAAGGCCACTTTGGCTCCGACGCCTACGGCCAGGGCGAAGCTGATGACCCCGCACACGACGTAGGCCGTGCTGCCCCCGGGGCCCTCGCCCCCACGCATCCCGTTGCCCCCCGCGCGGCCCCCTTCCAGCCACCCGGCCTGGCCGGGCCCGGGCCCCCCGCCCGCGCCCCCAGCGCCCCCGGCGCCCCCGCCCATGGGCGGCGGCGTGGTGGCCCAGCGCGGCGTGTCGTAGTTGGAGCAGGAGGCCTGCGCCAGGCGCATGTGGCGGTGCTCGCAGCAGAAGCGGTAGTGGCAGGTGCCGCAGCAGAAGCGGTAGGAGCCGGTGCTGCAGTTGAAGGTGGCGTCGTACTGGCCCATGACGTCGTAGTAGCCGTGGCAGAGCTCCGCCGGAGGGGGCGCCCGCGCCGCCGCGCCCGGGCCGCTCGCGGAGCCGGTCCTCGTGCCATTGGCGCCCGCGCCCGCCGCGCCGCCGCCGCCCGTCAAGGCCCCGGTGAGGCGCCGCAGGTGCGCCAGCAGGGCGGGCAGCGGGCCCGGGGGCTCGGCGCTCGTGGCGTTGGCCGGGCGCGCCCTGGCCTGGCCGGCGGCGGAGGCCAGGAGCAGGAGGGTCCCGAGGAGCAGGAGGGCCGGCATGGGGTGCGCAGGAGGTTGGACGGGGCCGCCAGGCTGAGCGGAGAAGCGAGGCTGGAGCGGAGGGCGGGAGAGAGAGGTGCGGAGGAGGGAGGAGGGAGACGGGAAGGATGAGCGGAGGGGAGAGGCATGGGCCCAAGGT
>PVJC01048488.1:0-12492 GCA_004026665.1 Murina feae | reverse complement strand
AGTTAAACATATACCTCTTATTTGGCTTGTGAAATATTGGAAGGAAGTTTCAAGGCTATTATTACTTCATTTATAAAACCATAACTGCAGGCTCTTCATTTTTCCTCGTGTGGTACTCAATGACCATTTTTTAACTTTTTGGAAAATTTTAAATGTAACAAAAGTATAGGGAATACTACAGTGAGCCTTTATATATCTATCATTAAACCTTCAGATAGCATTACTAAGCCATCACATAGCCATCATTAAACTATAACAAAACCATGGACCCTTTGCTTCATCTGTTACCCATCAACAACCCCAGCTGCATTGTTTTGAAGCAAATCCTAGCTTTATTATTTGTGGATGGCCCGTTTATGAACTGAAAATCTGCGAGCTTCAAGCTCTGTCCCAGTTGTTGCTATGCCATTGAGTGTGACTTGGCTCCGTGTGTGACTGTGGACTCGCGTTTCTACATCAGTCATCAGTCTCTCTCGCCTTTCTTTTGTTAGCAGAGTTGACCTGCCTCTGGAATTTCAGAAATAGAATGGACAGTTATTACTGACCCTAACTGTGCTGTATTGGCAGTGAGAGCCCAAGCAATGCTGGCTAATAGCTGAAGTGAAGAAAAGCAGGAGAAAAAATGGCTCCAGAGACTGGCGTGCTTGGGGGAATCTACGTGGAGAATTGGTGTTGCTTCAAAAGAAAGAGGTTCTGGAGCTAAATGTGGCCAAGAAGGGTTGTACTCAACCTTGGCTATATGCAGGTATGGATGTGGGTGCAGGATTCACATTCCTTTCAGTGAGGTGTGGGGAGAATATCTTACTTAAAGTTTACCCAGGGTCTTTATTGTCTGAGAAGAAGATGGTAATTGAAGCAACCACCAGCTAATCTAGGAGTCTCCTTTTGATGTGTGTACGTCTACATTCCTTGGATTTATGCACTGGTAGTCATTTCAAGTCCTTGGAGCTTTTTTGGGTCAGAAATCTGGTCATTGTTTCTGAATCTATACATCATTATCACCCTTGGAAGTTAAATTAATTTTCACATGAAATCTGGCATGCCAGGGTCAGAATCAGGATTATATTCTTGTGGACATTATTCCATTGGTCATTTTAATTAGATTTAATGGAAGTGATTTATAATAGTAGATGATTAACTTGCATAAAACTAAATCATTTATTTCCTTCTTTGGGCTTGAGTATATAAAATTAATATATTAGGGTATTTTAATCTATACCAACACATAATTCTGAATAAAAAAAATTGCATTCAGTGTTTGTGTGTGACTAGCAGGTTTTATGTCAATTATTTATTGAAAATAATAAAGATAAAATAAAATCAGATGGTTCTTATTTTGATTTACTTTTCTTTATATATTTTTCTTGATCTAAAAGTCTTAGATAAGAAAAATAGAGCCCATATAGGAGGATTTTTAGCTTGGACAATAAGAGAAAATTCAACAGGAGACATCAGCTTATAATTCTCTTACCTACACAGTCTATTACAACTGCTTCACTTCATTTTTTCACTGGGAAATAGAAATAGGAGTGGAATTCTATACACTTATTTCTTCATTTACACATTTACTTCATGGAATTAAACATTTGCATATAGTCATTGGAATAGATGTGAAGGAAATATTTCAATGCTAGTTTTGAAAAGTTCCCTTTTACTTTTATATACTTCCATTTGCTTTTATCCATTTGCTCCTTAGAAATAAAATAATTGGAATAACACTCTTCAAAATATATCATTTAGCTAGAAATAAATATTTTAATTCTGACTTGAAAATCTTCCATTGTTTAATATTGTACATGAAACCATGACATGAGGAAATTTTGGCAGGTCTTTAAAGTCTGCCTTTGTGACTCTGTTATTAGTGCATAGCCTTCCTCATTTCCCCCCACAGGAGATGACGGATTCTCTGTGATCTGGAATCCTGAAATGTGATTTTCCTTCAAAAGGTAGGTGTATGTGCTTTTTAAAATTATTTTGTGACTTTAAAAAATTGTGTTGTCTTGATTAAATCGCAACCTAGGCCTTTAATCTGGAAGCAAGTTTTATGTTGTTAATGCCTGCCATTGTGGTTGATTTAAAATCTCATATTCAGCTTCTTAAATTCAGCATTGAATTTGCCAGGCTTTTTAAAGAATGACTCTCTGAGTGAGTGTTTGATGTCTACAGCAGTCTACATATGATGTGCAATAAGTGGATGTGTCTCAGTAGCTACTCTTTTTATTGAAATAGATTAATTTCAGCTTATCTTGATGAAATATTGTCCTCTTTTTTCCAGTGGGTAATATCATTCTAGGAAGACCAGAGAGTTGAGAAGTAGAATATGGTCTGGCCAGTAAAAATTGTCATATCTTCTTTTTTTTTTTCCTGTGAGATTTGTTTTCATAATGTGAATTGTGATTTGCTTGATACTTTATTAGCTGTAACAAAGTTATAAGCATTCTTCGGTTTACAGCATTTTTTTGGTAATCTATCTGGGCTCTTTAAGATATCTCTAGCTCTAACTGGTTTGGCTCAGTCAATAGAGCGTCAGCCTGCAGACTGAAGGGTCCCGGGTTCGATTCTGGTCAAGGGCATGTACCTTGGTTGCGGGCACATCCCCAAGAGGGGGTGTGCAGGAAGCAGCTGATCATGTTTCTCTCTCATTGATGTTTCTAACTCTTTATCCCTTTCCTTCCTCTCTGTAAAAAAATCAATAAAATATATATTAAAAGATGTTTCTAAATTTCATGGGCTAAGCTCCGAGCCCAGCAGTTCTTTTATTTTCATCTAATAAATGTTACTCTGAAAGGTGTGCTTGGGGATTTGGATTCTGATGGCAGCATCATGACCAGAGCAGGGCTTACAGAGTCAGGGAAGTTCTGGGCACGAGTGCCACAGGATCTCCTCTGAGATTCTGTGATGTTCCAAGATCACAGAGGTCAAATGTGACCTTGTGTCACTAGCTTCCAGTGTTTCCCTTTGGTCTCCTCTCAGGTTGTAAGATTTGAGCTCTTAGACTATTCTGGGCAGAGAATTTATTGTGTAGAAAAATTTCTTCTCTGTTTTTTAATGTGATGGTGATGGGGTCTTTCTTTATTCTTCTGTCAGCTTCACAAAAGTGACTGTTCATCTCCAGCTGTCAGTGACCTTGTCCAGCTCAAGGCTACCTCCAGCCTAGGAATAGCTCAGTTCTCCTCTCTGACATAGCTCCCAAGCTAGCTACCCATATTTTACTAATAAGCCTTCACTTACCTCTGGATGGTAAAAAAGAAGAATTAGACTAGATCATTGGGAATCTAGCATGAAGAACAAACATATTTTCTAATCTCTGAATTGGAAATAGAGGGGTTTAAGCTAAGGTGGAATATTTGGCCTACCTAAGATAAGTTGAAACACCAGTGTAAACTCAGCATTTGGACATCAGTACTACAACAGTGTATTTGAAAATAGAGATATCAAATGGCTAATTTGTTGCAGAAATGGAGTTGAAAAAATCTGTTGTGTGCAGATAGATGAGTTACAGGGAAATGACTGCAAAGTGACTAGGTAAAGGTTTGTTATATATTTTTTTCTCAAATTATTTCTTCAGATATTGGCTTCAAAGATGATACAGAGACACATGAGTTAATCACAGGCAGAGTGTGAGGATACTTTTTGATGAAATGATGATAGGAAAGGACTTGGTGAACATAAGAGTTATAGAAATACAAATAGCTAGACCTTGATCTTTGAAACTAAAATGATAACTAGGCTTAGCTGCAGCATAAGTCATTATTGTCCATCTGCTACCAGATATACATTGAAAAATTTGACTTCAAACATTATGAAAAATGCTTTTTCTCATTTCTCTAATTCTAATCTAAAGACTCTCTTGTGAAGTGACCCACATCTCTATAACATATCGTCACATATCGGCTGGACATTTAGAGACACGGTATTTAAAATACAGCTCCTAGCCTGTGTGGGCCGCAGAGCCCAGGAGACTGTGGGATATTGTAAGAGGTCTTGAATCCCATAGAAGTAACAAGGATGGTTCACGTTCCACGGGTATGTATGTGACCTTTGGACAGTTCTCTGTAGCTGCTGCTGTTCTGAAGAAATGTACATGAATATAAAGTGTTACTGAATTAAGAGGAGCTTCGTGAAATAATGTATTTTCTTAACAGGAGATAAAGGAAGTGATTGATGGCTTAGAATTCTGCCCGTCTGGTGCACATAGCAGCACTGGTGGCCGTGTGCAGAGCTAGTTGTGGTGACCAGGGCCAGCGACTTCGGTGGTAGGTGTAACAGAGTCGACTGTTGAGAAGAAAGTAGAAATGCTAAGGACAACAGCTTTTCTGCATACGTTAGGAGCCCAGACTAGCTTCACCTATTCCAACTAACATTTTCCTTTACATGGAGTGATAATGACAGCATAATTAAAGACCATCAAGAGAAGCAGATATCAGTGATTCATGAAATTAGTCATAACACGAGTAAGACATCCTGACATTCTTTTAAGGAAATAAATCCTTTCATTAACCTTTAATAAAAAAACACACATGCATATCTCAGAATTACAAGCATCCCACTTTGGCTTAGTGATGAAAGGAGTCTTTTTTTTTTTGGTAGAGATTGTTTCTTCTGCTCGGATTCTAGTCAACACCATTGCCTATGAACAAGCACATTTCTGATTCTTAGCAGCTAGATTGACTGGCCTGTTTTGTTTGTTTTCTAGAACAAGCAGACTGTGCCATATTGTTTTACATGGTGTTTAAGCATATTGTCTGTTCTTCCTGTGTATTGCTTCCCTACTGTGGTGCACACAGCAGCTGTGTGGCCATCTGTGTCAAATCTGGGACACCTCTCCTAAACCCCATGCTCTTTTTTTAAAAAATATATTTTACTGATTTTTTACAGAGAGGAAGGGAGAGGGATAGAGAGTTAGAAACATCGATGAGAGAGAAACATAGATCAGCTGCCTCCTGCACACTTCCCACTGGGGATGTGCTCACAACCAAGGTACATGGCCTTGACTGGAATTGAACCTGGGACCTTTCAGTCCACAGGCCGACGCTCTATTCACTGTGCCAAACCGGTTAGGGCCCATGCTCTTTTTTTGTTTCTCTTGTTAGATGCATGTGATTGTGAAGTGTAGTGGATGATCAGGGGACAGGATTAAAGAAACCTGGGTCTAAATTGTTGCATGAAGAAGGTCTTTTCACTAACCAGAAACACCTACCTACATGTTTCTGCATAGAAGACATTTGATGATCATATGTGCAGTTTTTCCCGCTAATAACTCTATACAATAGAAGAAGAAGTATAAATTATGTGAGCATGAGAGGAAGAAATAAATTTCTATGTGTTGAGCCTTTATACATTTTTTTGGATCTGTTTGTTACAGAAGCTGATATTAACCCTATGGACTCTCATTTAGCTATGAAAATGTTACCATTTCTTCTTACTAGTTATTTGCTGACATTTTTCTTTTTTTAGTTGTTCATTATCTGAAGATTCAGCATTTTGAGTGACTTTTTAATGAAGATTGTGGTTTTGGAGTATCCAAATTTAGTGACCAATTTTCACTTCCAGGTGTTAGGGTTTCATGTAGGCTGTATAGGCAGAGAGTGAAGGTGGAAAGGATGCTATGAAGTCATCTTGGATTAAAGCAGATGAAGAAAGTAGGTGATGCTCATCCAAAAATCTCCATGTTGTAGGTCCAGAGATCCCTTTGCATTTGGCATGGTGTGTAAAAGATTGCCTGGCAGAGTTGAGGTATTAGAGATTTAGTGTTTCTGTTTTTTAGTTTACTGTGTATTAACTAATAACATTTTCCTTTTTTAAAATGTAGAAATAGCCTCTATATGCTTGAGGTTAACAGAAGTTTTATATATGCCATATATTTGAAATGTTTTGAGTCCTGTGGGAAGGAAAATACTTAATAAACACATAAATATTTACGTTAATAGATGGTTTCTGTTGACTTAGTATACCTCGTTTTCCCCCCTTTAGTAATGAAAGAGCATCTTTCAAGTGCTGTCTAACAGCTTGAGCAAAATATAAGACATTTTTAGTGTCCGCACTGTGTAGCTTGTGACAGATGATTTAATCTCTCCTGGCATATCTCTGTCATTTCCAGGCACTAGTCAGGAAGATTATTATGAACAAAGTAAAAGGTTTGCACAAAGGATCCACATGACTGTCACTTTTATCTAAATTATGAGGTGATAATATGTATGTTGAGGATTTGTTCCTGAAGGAACCCCACAACCTCACTCCCATTGCCTCCAATTTTCTTAAAGTCTGTTCTTCCAGTGTAGTTTTTAAAATTTTAACATATTGATGTGTACTCGATGCCATCGAAGAGAGTGTATATCTCGAACTTTTTTGTCTCAGGCTCCTTTATACTCTTAAAAATTATTCAGGGTCTTGAAAAGCTTGCATGTATGTGGCCTATATCCTAAATATTTGCCATATTAGAAAGGAAGATGGAGACATTTAAAGATGCTTATTAATTTTAAATACCACGAATAAATCCATTACATGTTAATATAAAAACATTTTTAAATGAAAAATTGCTGTATTTTAAAAATAAATTTGGTGAAGAGAGTGGTGCTGTTTTATATTTTTGCAATTCTTTAATTTCTGACTTAATAGAAGGTATCTGGATTCTCCTATTTGCTCCTGTAGTCTGTTGAGAGATAAAAAATGATGAGGCCTCCAACTTGGAAAAGAATGAGAGTTCAAAAGACAAGTGTTCATTTGCCCTAGTGTCATTGTGAAATTATGGTGTCCCTGAAGTGGTCTTGGGACCACATTTTGAGAACTGCTGCTGTATGCTGAATCCCAACACCTTGTCTTTAGTGTCTCTAGTGTGGTCACATGTACTACTTTGTACCAGAGAATCCCCATCCAGTGAGTGTGGTTGTAGTAAGAAGTCAAGGATGAGAAAAAAACTGCATCATACATATATTAAAACATTCTCTTTTGGTTCTATCTTTAGAAACCTACATCACCTAATTGATCAAATGCAAGCATTTAAAATACCAGTGTATGTATCTATCTATACTGTATTTCTCTAAATGAGAGGCATCTCAAAGTATTGATAATTAGGATTATGATCATTTACATTTGTGTGTGATGAGATGGTGGACAGTTACCAAATATTAGCAAACTAGAGGCCTAGTGCACAAATTCATGCACGGGTGGGGTCCCTTGGCCTGGCTGACAATCGGGACCGATTGGGGCCATCTTGCCCAGTCCTGATTGGGACGACTGGGGCCAGCTGTTTATGGAGAGAGACTGCGGGAGGTTGTCTGGTTGTAAGAGGTTGGCTGTGGGGGTGCACTGACTACCAGGGAACAGGTCTTGCGTTGGGCATCTTCCCCCTGGTGGTTGGGCACATCATAGCAACCGGTCAACCAGTCATTTGGTCAACCAGTCGTAACCTCACTTAGGCTTTTATATATATAGATAAATATTTGTCAGCTATAATGGTTTCTGAATAACAAACCAGTGCCAATACAAAAAGTTATTTATTTATTACAATGGCTTATTACTTACATTGTTTATTATTATAGGTATTTCTCCTTTGTATGTCTGGATGTTAGCTAGGACTTGATTTACCTTGGCTGTGCTCCCCTGGGCTTGGCTTCAAGCTGTGGACTGGGGTCAGGGTTGCTCCCTGTGTCTGTCTCTCTCCTGATAGTTGCATGGGACATATTCTTCTGTGATGGCAGAAGTGTAAAGACCAATGAGAAACCTTTAGTGTCTCTTAAGGCCTTTACTTGGAGCCGACCCACCATCATTTCAACTCACATACTATTGATAAAGCAAATCAAATGTTCAAGCTTGATAGCAGTGTGGCAGGAAAATGAGAGGTGTGGGGGTGGGCAGCGAGAGGGGAGAACTGTTGGCTTTGAAATATTTTAATCTACCACAATGTACAATTCCAAATATTAGTAAATAACCATTTCTATCTAGTTAATTCTTACAGAAATAACTAAGGGGCTGAATTAAAATTTACATTTTAGGCTGCAATCTTCCTGTTGATTATATCTTCAAACTATCTAACCCCTCTTCCTCATTCTCACAGCTGCTTTTCAAGTTGTTTCTTGATCCTATTGATCTGAACTATTGTGAGAGTCTCTAAATTGGTCTCTGTCCTAGTAACTATTGCTACGCAACGCACCACTCCAAGTCTAAGTGCTCAAAACCACAGCAGTCTTGAGTCTGCAGTGAGGGCAGGTAGAGCAGAGAGGCTTGTCTTTGCTCCTTGTGGCATCGGCCAGAATGTCTTGACGGCACACCACAGGTTCACTTCTGAGATGTTTCACTTGTGTGCCTGCCAAGTTAGTCCCAGCTGTTAGCTGAGATTTGAGGGCCAGGAACCTCAGTTTACCTCCAGGTGGGCTGTGCATGGACTGCTTGGGCTTCTTTATAGCATGGTTGCTGAGTTACAAGAGTAACTGTGCCCTGATTGACCTCCCTAAAGCATAGCTCCCATTGTTCCCCATTTTCTACCAAACAGCAAGCAAGTTCATTTTGCTCCAGAATGATCGATTTATGTTTATTCTAATCCCTCTTTAGCATTTCCTGTGCTCCAACCAAACTTGGGGCTTTTCCTCCTTTTTCCTTTGATCATGTGCTATTGTTTTTTCTCTCTCTTCGTAGAATCTTATGCCTATAATCTTTTCATATTCTGCCATTCAGTGCTCAAAGTAAATACTACCTTCTCATGAAGATTTCTAACCTTTTGTAAAATGCCCTGTTTTCTCATATTGTAAATTTTAACTCCTATACCCTTTAAAGACCTCCCAGGTTCTCTCTTATATAATAATATATGCATGTGTATGTGTTTTATATACTCTAGTAGAGTTTATGTCCCTTGAAGGGAGTCCATCTTTTTATATAATGCTAGAGTCCCAGTGCATGAAATTTGTGCACTCAGGGGGTCCCTCAGTCTGGCCTGTGCCCTCTTGCAGTCCAAGAGCCCTTGGGGGATGTCTGACTAGTGGCTTAGGCCTGCTTCTTGTGGGGAGCAGTTCTAAGCTATCAGTAGAACATCCCTAGCACTGCCATGGAGGCGGGAGAGGCTCTTGCCACTGCTGCTATGCTCGCCAGCTGTGAGCCCGGCTTCTGGCTGAGCGGTACTCCCCTGTGGGAGTGCATTGACCACCAGGGGCAGCTTCTGCATTGAGTGGCTGTCCCCTGATGGTCAGTGCTTGTCATATCAACCAGTTGTTCTGCTATCTGGCCGAAAATGGCTCTCCGCCATCCCCCAAGGGGTCTTGGATTACAAGAGGGTGTAGGCGAGACCGAGGGAACCTGCTGGTACACAATCGGGGCCGGGGAGGGAAGGGACATGGGAGATTGGCCAGCCGAAGAGGGACTGTGGGAGGGCTCCAGGGTGTGTCTTCACTGTGTCACTCAGTCCCAATCGGAACCCAACAGCAAGCTAACCTACCGTTCGGAGTGTCTGACCCCTAGTGGTCAGTGCGTGTCATAGTGAATGATTGAGTGGCCTTAACATATCATTAACGTATTACGCTTTGATTGGTTGAACAGCCGATCAGATGACTGGACACAGCATATTAGGCTTTTATTATATAGGATTAATCTTTAAATGCAGTAATATTTTGAAACACATGAAACAAATGCTTGCTTTGAAAGTAGGAATGGAATTAACAAAGTATGTTTACACTCACCTGAAAACTGGTTGTTGACTAATATTGCTGTTTAGCTATAAAATAAATAAGTAAAACTACCCAGTGACTTAACTGCCAACATTAATGTCAGAAAATATTACTAAAAAGAGATTTTACTTGTAATAAAGATAGACAACCATACAAAAGATGGGAATATCTTACCTAGACGTGTGTAGGAGCTAAGTGAGGAAAGCTATACAATTTAATTATATAGCTGTTTTTGGAAAGTAATACAAAAATATCAGTTTTGCTCAGTTAAACTACAAACACAATACAATCCTTATCAAATTGGGGAACTTGCCAACATGATTCTGAAGTTCATCTGGAAGAATGAACCTATGAAACCAGAATTATAAGAAATATTTATCTCAGGTACTTGACATTGCAGATATCAAAGAATAATATGTCAGTGATGATTGAACAGTTGTAATGGTACAAGAATACATCAATGAATAAAATATACAGAGTCTATTTTTAGATATGTAAGGTAATTTAGTATGTGATAAGGTTGGCATTTCAAATTGGAAAGAAAAAGATGAATTATTCAGTAAAAGGTGTTGGGACACCTGCCTAGTCATCTGGAAAAATAAAGCAGAATCCATACCAAACACTTCATACAAAAATAAGTCTAGGGGATAAAAATTGTAAATGTAACAAGGTAAGCTATAAAAATATGAGTAAAATATATGGATGGTTATTTTACAATCATGTGGTGGGAAAGGCATCTCTAAGTAAAAATCATGAAGGCAAGAATTAAAAATTTTAAACTACACAAATCATTTAAACCTTTTATTTTATTTTAGTGAAGTGGAATGCCATATGAACTTATTTAAAGGACATTATTCTGGGGAATTATTTGCATAACGTATGACAAACAAAGAACTGATATTCTAATATACAAAGAGGTTTTACAAGTACCTCTTATAGTTTCATCAACAACATGAACATCTTAATAGAATTATGGGAGAAAAATAATAGGTAACTCATAAAATAATAAATAAGGGGCCAGCAAACATTAAAAGTATGTGCAATCCTACTAATAATCAAAAGTGCAAATTAGCCTGGCTGGAGTGGCTAAGTGGTTGAGTTGGCTTACGAACCAGGAGGTCACAGTTGGATTCCTGGTCAGGGCAAGTGACCGGGCTCGATCCCCAGGAGGGGTGTGCAGAAGGGGCGTCTCTCATCATTGACGTTTCTATCTCTCCCTCTCCCTTCCTCTCTGAAATCAGTTTTAAAAAAGTGCAAATTAAATCAGCAATGATATAGCTGAATAACAAAACGATGAAAAATAAAACCAAAAACAAATCTCTACAATTGGGCCTGGTGTGGGGCTGTGGGGAGGGGAGTACTATAACATAGTTCTCAACCTGGCGAAGGACTGTTTTTCTTCAGTCTGTTTTTTGACTGATATATTGTAAAATACGGTAAAAATAACCAGAGAAAGAAAGTATACAAAATAAAATTTCAACTGTATTTCTATACGATGTTCATCAGATATAGAATCACGCTGTCGAATTCCCATAAAAGTTTGTGTGTTTGCTCGCAGTGTCTGAGCCTCCCCGCTTGGGGATCCGAGGGTGTTCAGCTGCAGTCAGTGTCACCGTGGGCCTCTCTCTGACAAGCACGGCTTTAATGCACTAATGCAGTGGTTCCCAATGTGGGGCACACGTCTCACAGGGGGCCAATTTGATTTTTAAGGGGAGCAATTCAAGAATGAGTTATTAACAGTGAATATTTTGCATTTCTTATGGTTCTAGGGGCTTCATATACAGTATGTAAATGTATATTGTGACATATATATGCATTTCAGTTCTTTATTATATGTTTTGAAACTTTATTTGCTATTTTCTCATATCACTTCGTATTATTATTATTTTTTAAACAATTTCTTAGTGATTTCTTCCTCAGTACTCCAACTGTTCTTTCGTTCTTTTAATTTTCTTTCATGGATGCCATGTTCTTTGGAAGCTTGTTAAGACCAAGTTAAAGGCCTTTTAGGCTTCTTCCATATAAATAGGAGTTCACTCTTTAAATAATAAGAATTATATGTCACAGGGCGGGTATCAGGATTTTAGAGATGCTTAGGTGAGGCATGGCCAAAAATGGTTGGGAACCATTGCACTAATGGGAGAGTACTCTGGTTCAGAATTTCTGAATGGAAGATTGGCAGTGTGTGTGAGATTTTAAATGTGCCAACTCTTCTATCTCTAGTAATTTATTTTAAGGTTATAGTCAGATAGTTATATAATACTCCAGTACCATCCTATATAATAAAAGGGTAATATGCAAATTGACCCTAACAGCAGAACTACTGGGAATGACCACCAGGGGGCAGACGCTCAATGCAGGAGCTGCCCCCTGGTGGTCAGTACACTCCCACAGGGGGAGCTCTGCTTAGCCACAAGCCAGGCTGCCAGCTGCCAGTACAGTGGTGGTGGTGGGAGCCTCTCCTGCCTCCTCAGTAGCTCTAAGGATGTCCGACTGCAGCTTAGGCCTGCTCCCCGCTGGCAAGTGGACATCTCCTGAGGGCTCCTGGGCTACCAGAGGGATATCTGACTGCCAGCTTAGGCCCAATCCCCCAAGGGTCCCAGACTGTAAGAGGGCACAAGCCTAGCTGAGGGACTCCCCCACCTCCACCCCAGTGCACAAATTTTTGTGCACCGGGCTTCTAGTCTACAATAAAGAAAAAGATGGAACCCAAATATCCTTCAGCATGGCAATGGTTAACTAGTTATGATAGAGTAAGGCTATGTAGTTATTACAAATAATTAAGAAAATCTATATTAGAATTTTTTATTATAGAAAACTCAAATATACACAGAAG
>PVJC01048487.1:0-12595 GCA_004026665.1 Murina feae | reverse complement strand
GGCTAAGGAGCCAGCGAGCAGGTAGTTTCGCTCTCGCTCCTGCTGCAACGGACGCTGCCTAAATGTTTACTCAGGTCCGTGAGTGGCGGCCGCCGTGTTGGCTGGGCTAATTTGCATACAGCCGTTCTGATTGGCTGTGGGCGTCCCGGAGAAACGGTTAATTTTACTATTTCGCTTTTATTAGTTTAGATTATATAGGACAGAGGCCCGGTGCACGGGTGGGGGCTGGCTGCTTTGACCTGAAGGGTGTACCGGATCAGGGTGGGGGTCCCACTGGGGTGCCTGGCTAGCCTGGGTGAGTGGCTGATGGCTGTTTGCAGTGAGGCTGGCTGGAAACAGGTATCTGGGATTTATTTATCTTCTATAATTGAAACTTTGTTGCTTTAACAGGAGCTCAGGTTGGGTTGCCCCTGACAACCCAGGCTCCCAGTGCTTCCTTGAGCCCAAGCCGGCTAGAAGCAGGTATCTGGGGGTTTATCTTCTATAATTGTAACTTTGTTGCCTTGAGTGCAGACAACAGCCAGCCATCACCGGGCAAGCCTCCTGCTGTTCCAGCTCCATGGATGCTGGCTGCCATCTTGGTGGGGTTAATTTGCATATAGTCACTCTGATTGGCTGGTGGGCGTGGCTTAGGTGTAGCAAAGGGACACCAATTTGCATATTCTTCTTTTATTAGATTAGATAAGCCAATACACACAAACCTCTCAGTGGTTGTTAGAGCATTGGCCCTCATTCTGAAGGGTCACAGGTTATATTCCAGGTCAAGGGCTCATACCTCAGTTGCAGTTTCAATCACGGGCACAGTTTAGGGTGCGAGTGGGAAGCAACAAATTGATGTGTCTCTCTACAATGATATTTCTCTTTCTCTCTCATGCCCTTCCCTTCCACTTGCTCTAAAAAAAAATATCAATGGAAAAAATATCCTCACTCCTCAGGTGAGAATTTAAAAAAAAGGCCAAACCTAATCCAGACAGAAGCTTCAGGAGCACAATCCATCTCACAGGGAATACAGGCCTGATTGTGGCAGTCCTACCCTTTTATCACCAGGGAAAAAGCTGTAGGCAGTAAGAGAAGCTTTACAGCCCAATTTGATCTATATGTTAGTCTAAAGAGGTCATTTTTCATAACATTCTCACTTTATCCCCCTGCTTTCAGGACAGCCTGGTGAGGTCAAAACAAAGACCCAGACTCTTGTGTCCCTAATCAGACACCTTCCACAGGCTCTGTGGCCAGATGAGGGGCCAGGGTCTCAGAAACCAAAGTGCCCACATGCAGCTGACTACACCATGCAGCTGGAGATCAGGTGCCTGCAGCAGGACCCAGAGCAGGAGAAGCAGTGACAGGCAGACCACCAGAGAGCAGGAAGCCATCCTTGTCCACTTCATGTGCTGGGTGGTCAACCTCTTACAGTCTGGGGTCACAAAGTCTGGAGCTCCACTGGACTCTAGGGGTGATGTTGGAATGTGCAGCAGGCCCAATGGAGGAAGCCTGACCACTAAGTCATCAACTGAGTGATTCAGAAGCTGCATTCATCAATCATGACCTGTGCAATCATGGGATTGACATCTCTGCCTGATACCACTCCAGCTTCCAGGACTACATGACCTACCAAGAAAACAAATACCACCAGGACAAGAGCATCTCGGGCTTCATTAATCTTGGTATCAGTGAGAACGCGATCTGCATTGACCTGATGACTGAAAGGTTGTGTTGGAGTGAACTACATGGATGATGCCCTTTTGCAATATTTTAACCAGAGAGGACAAGCATTCCTGCAGGAAGAAGTGGCCCAGTTCCTGACCTACTACAGCAAAATACCTGCCCAGCTTGATGCAGAGAATGTGATTGTTCTGAGTGGCTGCTGCTTTGTCTTTTCCGCATAGACCTTGGTTCTGTGTGATACAGGTGAGGCCTTTCCGACCCCCATCCCCCTTCTATGTTGGTTTCACCTATACTTCCTTCATGTGAAAGTTGAGCTGATTCATAACCACCTGGTCAGTGAGATCACTGAGATGAACACCCATCTGTTCTCACTGACTGGAAAAGTTGGAGAGAGCCATGCCTGAGGCTAGGCTTCAGGGGAGAAAGGTCTTAGGCCTGGTGCTTATCAAGGGAGACATCTACTCCAGGGACTCACTGATGGAATACATGGAATTTGCCAAGAGGTACAACCTACACGTGATTAAAGAAGAGATTTACATGCTGTCTGAGTTTGATGAATCCATCACATTCTCCAGTGTTCTGAGCATGGAAAATTGGCCTGACCCCAATAGGACACATGTGATCTGGGACACTGATAAGGATTTTGGGATCTCTGGTTTCCATTTTGGTGCTCTGTACACTCGAAACACAGAGGTGGCCTTTACTGTGAGTGCTTTTGGTTTCCTCAACTGCATTTCTGGCATCACCCAGCACAAGCTGTGTTGGCTGCTCCATGACAGAGAATGGACTGACAAAGTGTACCTGCCCACTAATCGCTCCCAGCTCACAGGTGCAACATTAACAGGTTGAATGCGTTGACGATCCCTTTTCTCAATTGTGGCTCTGGCATCGAAGTCTGGATCAACCTGAGAGTACCTGGACCCATACACATTTGAGAAAGAGCTGCTCCTTTATTGCTGCTTCCTGGACAAAGAGCTGATACTGCCTCCCTGCAAGTCCTACATGTGGAAGGAGCCTGCCTAGTTCCACTGCCTCATTTTAGAGAAGCCCCTCTGCTTAGAAGTCACCACATACTGGTTCTCTCAGGCACTAGCAGAGCAATAGCAGGATTTGGCAGTGAAGCAAGGCATAGAGGGAACAAGCGATCTGTTTCTCAACCAGTAGCTCCAGCCAATCATATGCTCAGGATGTCCTTGACATAAGCCTTAGGTCCCAAAGGCTGTAGTATTGACCTGCTGTTGTAACAGATAAAACAGTGGCCTCTTCTAAAAATTGGTTCATCTAATCCAGTCAGCACTCTCAAACCGAGCATCTATCACTTTTGGAAGCTTTGCACCTTTTAATTCTTTGTTAGACATTTTGTGGCGTGAAATGATTTTAGGAGGGTTTGGGTGGGAAAGCCTGTAGGATGAAAGGGAGCTCTAAATGGGTTTTATTTTGTATCCTATATCTAATAAGTTTCATATTACCAATACACACACACACAAGGCCAACAATGTTTGGTTCCAGTAATGGGCGCCTGCAACACATTCTTATCTCTCACCACACATAGTGATCAGGCACAGCAGATAATAAGAGCATTCATGGAAGCCACTGGTACTCAGAAAAGACTAGCAATAATCTTAACTAATAAAAGCGTAATATTAAAATTAACCATTTCTTCGGGACAGCCTAAGCCATGCCCACCAGCCAATCAGAGTGACTGTATGCAAATTAGCCTAGCCAAGATGGCGGAGGCCACAGCCCCGATGTGCGGCTTCTCTGGAGCTGCTGCCTCCGCCATCTTGGGAGCCTCCGTCCTGGGAAGGCATCTGGCGCCCTGGGCTGCCGATGCCTTCCCAGGCGGAAGCCTCCAGGGTGCCGGACCAGTCGGCTGGACCCTGCGGCCCCCTCCAGGGAGGCCTTGCGGTGGGGAGGGGAACCAGCCTATGGGACCCGGCGGCCTCCTCCTGGGAGGCCGATGGGGTGGCCAGCACCACCCGATCGGCCTCCCAGGAAGAGAAGCCTTGGGGGGAGGGAGAGGGGGAACCAGCCTGCGGGGAAGCCTTGCGGGGGGGGGGCGGGGAACCAGCCTGTGGGACCCCGTGGTCCCCTCCTGGGAGGCCGATGGGGTAGCCAGCGCCACCCGATCGGCCTCCCAGGCGGAGAAGTCTTGCGTGGGAGGGGGGAACCAGCCTGCAGGACCCCGCGGCCCCCTCCTGGGAGGCCGATGGGGTGGCCAGCGCCATCCGATGGGCTTTCCAGGCGGAGAAGCCTGGAGGGTAGGGGGACGGGACCAGCCGGGGGACCCCAAGGCCCCCTCCTGGGAAGCCAATGGAGTGGCCAGCGTCACCCCATCGCTTCCCAGGCGGATGGCCCGGAGGGGCAGTGGGAGCTATGACCAGCCTGAAAACTGCCCTTAGCCCCTCACCCAGGCTTGCCACACCTCCTGGGGTGAGGGTCTCCACTGGGGAGCTTGACCAGCCTGCGAACAGACATTGGCCCCTCACCCAGGCTGGCCAGGCTCACCAGCAGGTGGACATCCCCAGAGGGGTCCCAAACTGTGAGAGGGCACAGGCCGGGCTGAGGAAACACCCCCCCACCGCCCCAATGCACGAATTTTTGTGCACCAGGCCCCTAGTTTAACTATAAAACAGAAATGACTACAAACCACTTAATCCAAATGCATCCCTAACTCACCCCCCTTCCAAAAAGGCCTGTGCTACACCACCCAACATAAGAAAAAATTAGAGTGCAGACTTAAAAAAATAAAATAAATCTTGCTGGTATATTCATATGGATCCCATTAAGTGCATAGTTTAAGTTAAAAAAACCTGACTTATAAAGTATACCATTCTCTATGTATACCATTCTCCAAAATAAACTTTGGATGGATGGTAGGCATAATGTGAAAAATCTCTACATATAAAAGCCCAGTGACCATTACAGTGGAAAGAAAGAAACGACCAGAACAACCAGTCACTGTGATGCATACTGACCACCAGGGGGCAGACGCTCAATGAAGGAGCAGCGCTCTCACAGAGGGAACACTGCTCAACCAGAATCCTGACTCACAGCTGGCGAGCGCAGCGGCAGTGGCAGGAGCCTCTCCTGCCTCCGTGGCAGCGCTACAGAGTGGCGAGCCAAGTGGTAAGGAGTGAGCAGACAGGTGGTTAGGAGCAAGCAGGCGGGCAGTTAGAAAAGAGGGATTCAAACTGCGAGCAGGCCCAGGCTGGGCTGAGGGGACCCTTCCTCTCCCCTGTACATGAATTTCATGCTTTGGGCCCCTAGTATAACTATAAAAACTCATGGAAGAGTGAAGGTTCTATATGCACAAGAATTAGCCACAGCAATTCTAAAAAAGAATTTTAGTCAGTTTTCAAATTTCAGTAAAATATGAAATTTTTGACATGAATTTTATTGAATTTATAGATTAATTAAGGAAGAAGTAAATTGTGGAGACAACTAGCATCTTACTTTTTTGAAATCATCTAGCAATATATAGACTTAAAGTAGAGGGATTGTTGATAAAATAGCTAAAAAAAAAAAAAAAGGATATTTTAGCTGTTTTAAGCATGTTGTTAAAGCCCACATTTATTCTGAGTTTTAGATTCCCAGATATTATTCTCGTGCAGTTGTTCAATAAATGCTTGGTCCTATAATGTCTTTACAGGTGTGAGCATGGATGCTATTTGCTGCTCATAGGTTATCTCTAGTGTGTCTAGAAACACTTTCTTTTTCTATATGTCTTGACTTAAATTTATCATAAGTATTTAAGGCTGGTTAAAAATCAGGCTCTGAGTAAGCAAAGTTTTTACTATAACTTCAAGAAATTAAGAATATAGTTCCTGCCCAGCTAGTATGGCTCAGTGGATTGAGAGCAGTCCCATGGACCAAGAGGTCCTGGGTTCAATTCCCAGTCAGGGCACATGCTTGGGTTATGAGCTTGATCCCCACTAGAGGGTGTGCAGGAGGCAGCTGGTCAATGATACTCTCTCATCATTGATGTTTCTGTCTCTCTCTTCCTCTCTGTTCCTCTCTGAAATCAATTAAATATATTTAAAAAAAGAATAAAGTTCCTTTTATTCTTTCAGTTTAAAAATGAGCTGTGCCACTTTATTTAATACTAGAGGCCTGGTGCACTAAATTCGTGCACTCGGGGGGAGGGGCGGGAGTTCCCTCAGCCAGGCCTGTGTTCTCTTGCAGTCCAGGAGCCCTCAGGAGATGTCCAACTGATAGCTGAGGCCCACTTCCCATGGGGAAAATGCCTAAGCCAGCAGTCGGACATCCTTAGTATTGCTGTGAAGATAGGAGAGGCTCCTGCCACTGTCGCTGTGCTAGCCAGCCATGAGCCTGGCTTCTGGCTGAGAGGCGCTCCCCCTGGGGGAGCGCACTGACCACTAGGGGGCAGTTCCTGCGATGAATGTCTGCCCCCTGGTGGTCAGTGTGCATCATAGTGACCAGTCGTTTCGTCATTTGGTCATTTGCATATTAGCCCTTTATTACGTAGGATTCTAGTAGAATATGATTTGGAAATATACCAACTTTTGAATAGCAAAAATTTAGTTAGTAAAAGTTAACAAAAATAGTTGACATTTCTATAATATTAGCAAAGATTTCTAGCCTGGCCAGTATGGCTCTGTGGTTGAGAGTCGAACTATGAACCAGGAGGTCACAGTTTGATTCCTGGTTGGGGCACATGCCTGGGTTGCAGGCTGGATACCTAGTGTGGGGAATGCGGAAGGCAGTTGATCAATGAGTCTCTCTCATCATTGATGTTTCCATTTCTCTCTTCCTCTCCCTTCATCCCTGAAATCAATAAAAATATTTTAAAAAATATTTCTATAGTACTACTTAGGTGCAAGACACTGTTCTATGTGCTTTATAAACATTAAATAATTGAATTATCGTAATTCAGAAGATAATTTTAGATATTAAAGCATCCCATGGCCTTGAGGATAAATACCTGTCTTTGGATAAGTAGGACAAGGAGAATTTTAGATATCAAGAGTTTAGAAGATACAGAGTTTGGTATAAATATAAAGTAGCTCATTCTGAGGATTGATTTACTATTCTCTTCTCTCCAAGGTCATAAAACCATACCAAAACTAGCAAGTTATGAAATCCTGCTTGGTTTACTAGCTAAAATCTTACAGTTTGTTTGTAAATATTATTCTAGAGCCATTACTAAATTTATCACATTCAAAAAACATCAACAAAAAAGCCAAGTAAACGTTTAGTGGAAATCAAAATGACTTATAAATAGAAGGATTATACATAATAAAACATAGTTTAAAGATAGGTTGTAATAGCACTATAACAAAAACAGTTGATTTATAAATTTGTTTCATATGAAGATCTTTGGAATTAGACATACTTTCACATTATAGGAAAGATTTGTTCAACCTTATGTTTATTAAAATTCCTCTATGGGTCAAGTTTATAAAGCTGATGCGTATTCACAAGTATAACAATTTGAGCCATTGTAAAAGATTTTGACATTCTAAAGAATTAAAGGTAGATTAATTATATGAAGACTTGCCTCCAATTTTTAGTTTGATGTATTGCTAAACCACAAATAAAACTGCAAGTGTACATTTAATAATTAAAAGATCCATTCAGCTTATTTTCAAAGTTTTTCGGTATGTGAAGAATAATGGGAACTTTTTGTACTATCTTTTTTTTATTATTATTATTGTTTAAAGTATTACATATGTCTCCTTTTCCCCTGTTTGGCACCCTCACCCCTGGCCATTCCCACCCTGTACTATCTTAGCAACTTTTGGTCTGAAGTTATTTCCAAATAAAAAGTTTTATGAAAAGGTTAAGCACTGTTTACATATAGTCAAACAATTGACAATTCTGTGTTCAGTGATTACCTAACATTCATTAGTGATTTCCTTTTTGGTTAGGCTATTAATATCCTTCACTAGTGATAAATGCAAGATTCTCTCTTCTCCTCTTTCCTACACATGATTCAGAACATAAAGATTAAAAAAATATGCCCAGCTGGCATGAGTCAGTGGTTAAGCATCTACCTATGAACCAGGTGGTCACAGTTTGATTCTGGTCAGGGCATGCTCCTGGGATGTGGACTAGATCCACAATAGGGGGCATGTAGGAGGCAGCAGATCAATGATTCTCTCTCATCACTGATGTTTCTATCTCTCTCTCCCTCTCCCTTCCTCTCTGAAATGAATAAAAATATTTAAAAATAAAATAAAGGAACAATTTAAAAATAGATTTTTAAAAAATGAATTGGGGGATGTACAATGATAGAGCTATTTTGGCGTTAACCTTGGCAGCTCCTCTGAAAGTAAAACATTCATCTACTCTGTCATTAGCTAGCCCACTCCTAGGTATTTATCCAAGAGAAATGAAAACATATGCCCACAAAAAGAAGTGTATAAAAAATGTTCATAGCAGCTTTATTCATGATAGCTCCAAACTTAAAACAACCTAACTGTCCATCAACAGGTGAGTGAATGAATACACAAACTGTGATATATTCATACTCAACAATAGTAAGGAATGAACTACAGGTAACAAAACAAATGGATGAAACGTAAAAGGCTGAGTGAAAGGCTAGACACAAAAGAGTACAAACTGCAGGAGTCCATTTGGTCCAAGAAGATAGAAATCAGTGTTTGTCTCTTGAGGAAAAGTGTTTGAGATGGACAAAAAGGTATTAGGAAACTCCAGGGTAACTGAATTACTCTGTGTCTTGTTTTAATGTATGAAAAAGTTACACATTACAAAAATAATGTTTACATGTATATTATATTTCAATTGAAATGAAAATCATACTTTATTTAAAATGTACTTTCTAAGAGAAAAATAACAAGAACAAAAATTGGAGAGTTTTAATATTTCCATTTTCAGGATGCTTACCTGTCTAAGAGCTGATTATGTTTTTCTAAAGCATCCTTTTCAGCCATCACTGCTCGGTCCTTTTCAGCCAAAGCATTATCCCTTGCTTCTCGGAGATTTCTAAAATTTAAACATATATTCAGTTATTCTAAATACACAAGTATCCATTTTTTAAAGATTCATAAATGAGCTTCTGTGGAGCTGGACAATCTGACAATCTTAAGGAGAGCCTAAAGGATGGCAAACTAAACTGTATATTATCTAAATTTTCCTGGTCTGGTAAATTTCCTGGTCTGGCAGCAGCAGTGTAAGATGCAAACATGGTCTATCTCTAAATGTCATGTTATCTTTCTTCAGAACTTTTCTCCACATGGGTTGAAGGTAGACTAGACAGTAACTTGTTTAATACCATAATGTAATGAGGCAGGTATAATTACTTACATGAGACAACTGAGGTTTTGAGATGTTAATAAATATTCTATAAAATATTTTAAGTAAAAGACATAATATAGAGGTCACAGAATCAAAATAGAATGAAGTTTGAGTTGGTGATTTGGAGATAGAATAGTACTTCTAGTGACAGAATTTTAGCTGTGACCACTGGAGTAGCTAAACGAAGTGGAGCTGAGATGAAGGTCAATATTCATGTAGGGCTCAAGGATGTCTGAGGTCAGAGTATCAATTGTCAACCAGTGTGCTGCAAGAATTTTTAAACATGTAACACCTGACTATATAGTTAGGGGCACTGCCCTCTTTTCCCTTAGATTGTCAAATAAAAATGACAACAGTCACCCGCTTGGTGTGGCTGACTGATTGAGGATCGACCAGGAGGTCATGGTCCAATTGCTGGTTAAGGCACATGCCCAGGTTGTGTGGGGGGCATGCATGAGGCAGCTGATTGATGATTCTCTCTCATCATTGATGCTTCTATTTCTCTCCCCTCTCCCTTCCTCTCTGAAATCAATAAAAACATATTTTTTTAAAAAAGGTAACAGCCAACACAACAATAGCTGTCTGGTGTGAATGAATCATAATTATACCCATTTTTTTTGTCATATTGGCAAAAAAATGTATTTTTTTGGGTGCCACAGAATTTTAATAATTAGTTTATATATACCATGAGATGCAAAAAGTTAAAAACCGCTGGGGCAGAATATTAAATAAAACATCCACTGGCAGTACCGATGATAGTACTGTAATTGATATGGAAGTGTCTAACTCTCTATCCCTCTCCCTTCCGCTCTGTAAAAAATGAATAAGATATATTAAAAAAAACCAACAAAACAACAAAAGCAGAAGGTTACAACAGTGAGTAATTTAGAAAATGATACAGTCAGACATGAGCCTTTAAACATCCAATCTTGTTTTTATTTTTTATTAGAGGCCCGGTGCACGAAATTTGTGCACGGAGTGGGGGTGGTGGTGTCCCTCAGACCAACCTGCACCCTTTCCAATCTGGGAGCCCTTGAGGGATGTCTGACTGCCCCTTTAGGCCCAGCCTCTCACCTGCTGATTGCCCTTAACCACTCCCCTGCAAGCCTGATCAACGCCTAACTGCTCCTGTGTCGGCCTGATTGCCCCTAACTGTCCTCCCCCTGCCAGGATGGTCCCCCCAACTGTCCTCCCCTGCAGGCCTGGGTCCCTCCCAACTGTCCTCCCCTGCAGGCCTGGGTCCTCCCCAACTGCCCTCCTCTGCCAGCCTGGTCCCCCCCAACTGCCCTCCCCTTGAAGGCCTGGGTCCCCCCAACTGCCCTCCCCTGCAGGCCTGGGTCCCCCCACAACTGCCCTCCCCTACAGGCCTGGGTGCCTCCCAACTGCCCTCCCCTGCAGGCCTGGGTCCTCCCCAACTGCCCTCCTCTGCCAGCCTGGTCCCCCCCAAGTGTCCTCCCCTGCAGGCCTGAGTCCCCCCCCAACTGCCCTCTCTTGCTGGCCATCTTGTGGTGGCCATCTTTTACTACATGGGGACAGTCATCTTGTAATGGTCAATTTGCATATTACTCTTTTATTAGATAGGATTATAGTAGAATTTTGGATCAAAAATAAAAATACCAACAGTAAGCTTCTTTCAGAGTCAATTTTTTTCAAAAATCCTGAAATAAAGATAGAGTGTAACATAAATGATTTTGTTCACTTAATCCTTAAACATCCCTTATAATTGTGTTTTCTAACCTATTTTATAGCTGAGTAAACCTGAAATTTTGAGAGTTAAAGCACCTTGCCCCATCACACAGTCCAAGTGTTAAAGCCATAATTTGAGCCTGGCTATGTCTTGCCATAAAGTGAGTATTTTTTAACATCATATCACCCTATCTCCCACAAAGAACTGGCTGGATATTAAAATTTGGTTTTTATTATTTGTAGAGAATGTCAGATGGGAGTCATGAAAACCCACACAATTTGAATAAATCTATCTAATAACGGTTAGAAATTTGTAGTGATCATATGTGCTGTGCCAGTACTCAATGTCATCTTTTGCATGGTGCAAAACATTAAATAAATTTAAAATTTAAAACATGTCAAACAATAGAGATTCATCAAACAAACAGTTTATGAGCCAGAAATAAAATAATTTAAAAGGAACTGGAGTACAGATATGTCTCATTAAAAAGAAAATAAGTGCATTTAAAGTAGTTATCATAAAATGGCATGTCATTTGCTGATATCATCCTGATCACAACAACCTTCAAAACATATTTTGTTATCTAACTAATTGAAACATGAAAATGTACTTTTATAGACAGAATAAAATTCGCAAAGTATATTAGAAATTTATATATCTTTCATTCCTAGATGATCTATACATCATGTCAGTAAATCATCATAAATTGATTGTAATTTTCATTTTTCAAATAGTCTCATTATTCTATAAGTTATTTCAGTAGCAAAATTCCAAGTAGATCACATTTATAGTACTGATTACTCATGAATGCTTAGTTGGTAGGTACAGGAGTTTCAGTCCCTAGCTACATTGCCTTTCCTGAAATAATAGGCATTAAAAATAAAAGTAAGCCACAGGGAACGAAATAAAACCCAGACTAAACTAACAGTCGGGCTTACGAGAGCAGATACAGAGGGTCCTAGAGCCCTCGCTATGCCACAATCTGTATCATCCAATCAACTAGAATTTGTGCTATATGAAGGTATAAACAACTTCCTATGGCCAAAAAAAGAGGAGGAAATGATTATTTTTCATTGGAGGAAGAGAGGTGAGTGAATTAAGGGAAGACATGTAAATTGGAAATAGAAGGACAAATAAAGACAATTCAAAAAAAAGAAAATTGAAATGAATGAAAGTGCTAAAGGCTGAAGCTTCTACCACTAAGTCCCTCTTAAATGCTTGCGGGTAAGATCTCCGTGTAAACTCATTCTCCTACTAATCAGGCTCTGCACCTTCCATAGCCCTGCCCACAACCTGCATATACCAATAAGAAGTGACATAATTCCTTATAACATATAGAGCTGAGGTGGGGACTGTCCAGCCCTCAGGCTGTATAAGGCCCATGAAATCGTTTGGTCTGGCCCTGCTAAGGCGTTAGGAGTGAGTTAATTAAATGTCTGGCCAAACATAGCAGGCTACTTTTTCTAATATGTATTTTTTTATTGATTTCAGAGAGGAAGGGGGAGGCAGAGAGATAGAAACATCAATGATGAGAATCTGGCTCATGGATAAACTGCCTCCTGCATATCCCACACTGGGAATTGAGCCCACAACTTGGACATGTGCCCAGACTGGAAATCAAATCGAGACTTTCTGGTTCATATGTTGATGTTCAAACTGAACCACAACAACTGGGAAAACAGGATAATTTTTAAGTTGATAATTTTGTATGCTCCTAAAATGATGCTATAAATAAACAAATGGCCCTTGGCAGAAAAAAGGTTCCCCACCTCTGATACAGAGATACTTCCTTTAATATTATCAATTGACTTTAATTTTTCAAATCATGTCTGAGAGGTAAACTGAACTACTTTTCTATTGACAAAAATAGTAATAATAAACATACGGTGCTTACCATGTGCTAGGAGCTATTCTAGATACTTTATATATAATAACTCTTTGTAATAATATATTATACTAGGGGCC
>PVJC01048486.1:0-12511 GCA_004026665.1 Murina feae | reverse complement strand
TGTGAGGAGCCCAGGGCACCAGCTGAGCGTCTACCCAGGGCATCGGCGGGAGAAGGAAACAGCAAACCGCAGGCCTGCGCAGGCTGCCACCTCTGGGTGGGACCTCCTGGCCTTCCCTCGGAGGACACTTCCTCTCACTTCCTCTCCCGAGAGTTTAACTGTGATTCGTGCCTCCGCTGTGTCGGGTGGGAGCATGGGGCTGTGCGCATCTCCCTGGCGCCCTGGGCTGCTGGGGCCTCGCTCTGTGGAAACCCCTGTCCCCGTGGTAGCTCACCTCGAGCCAGGCTTCTGCTCGCTTCCCCGAGTTGTAAAATCCCAACCTCTGGGAGTGACCGGATGCTAATTACTGTCGGGTTTTGCTTGAATGTCAGTGTGTGTACCCTTCAAAGCCATTTTATTGATTTCTGGTCAGTAGTATAGCTCATATGATAGACCTTTCTTTCTCATATATATGTATTTTTTATTGCTTTCAGAGAGGAAAGGAGAGGGAGAGAGATAGAAACATCCATGATGAGAAAGAATCATGGATCGGCTGCCTCCTGATGGCCCTGGGGATCGAGCCCACAACCCGGGCCTGTGACCTCCTGGTTCGTAGGTCAGCGCTCACCCGCTGAGCCCCACCGGCTGGGCTCACAGACCTTCCTTGGGTCCCTCGATCTTTGAGCACCGTTGCTCTCGTTCATAAGGGCCCTCCCACGACTGGAAAACGACGGATCCCAGTTAACCCTGTGTCACCGACTGTGTTTTCCCTCCGACAGCTGTTCTCCGGCTCTGCGTGGCCTTCAACGTGGACGTGAAGAATTCGCTGACCTTCAGCGGCCCCGTGGAGGACCTGTTCGGCTACACGGTGCAGCAGTACGAAAACGAGGAAGGCAAATGGTAAGCCAGGCGCGGCGTGTGGTGTTGTTGTCGTGGAGTTTCCCCACAAGGTCATGGAAGCTGTGACTGGGCTCCAGTTTGGTGAGGGAGAGTTCGGCAATGAATTGCTTTCAGCCGGAGATGCGGGTGCGCCATTTGGTAATGGAAACTGACAGGGTGAAGCAGGAAAACGGTCTTGGCGACATAAAGGAAGTGAGGTGGTCCTTTCTTTTTCTTCTTGAGGGAGAGAGAGAAGCAAGGACCTCCACTGGGTTGACGTCCGGAAAGGTCCTTGTCCATAAAGTCTTCGTCCTGTGGTCATGTGGTTATGGCGAGAGCACGGTCATTGTCCCTTTTAGAGGCGCTGGCACTCAGCAGAGAGACCGGGAGGCAAGTTGCTTCTGCGGTGGAATATCGGGCTCATGTTTGGGTTCGTTACGGAACTGCTGAGTTTGGCCCAGGAATTGTCATGAGCCTTCCCGAATTCCTACCACATCCTCGTAAACAGGGGAATGTTGGTGGAGTTCACTTCAGGTATGATTTGTAGGACCTTTTAAAAATTATGTCACTTTCAGGTGTACGACATCATCATGCGACATCTGTCAACACCACAGAATGATCGCCTTCCCGGCCAGTGTGGCTCAGGGCGTTGGGCGTTGTCCCTGCACCTGCACCGGGAGGTTGCCCGTTCGATTCCCGGTCGGAGCCCAGGCCTAGGGTGTGGGCTGGATCCCCAGTCGGGGAGCCTGCTGGAGGCAGCCAGTTGATTTTGCACTCTCACAATGACGTTTCTCTCTCTTCCTCTCTCTTCCTCTCTCTCTAAAAAGAGAAAAAAAGATCACCTGCAAAAGTCTGGTTACCGTCCATGGCCAGGCAGCTGACCCCACACCCCTTTGCCCACCCCAAGCCTCTTCCCCTCTCGTAACCACAGGTATGTTCTCCTTGTCCTGCTCTTGTCACAGAAGAATAATGAATAATAATAATAATAACTAAAGAGGGCAGGAGGAGACCTTTAGAGGTGATGGACATGTCTGTGGCATAGACTGTGATGGTTTTATCTCCAAACTCGTCCAGTTATATTAAGGTGACCAGATTTTAACACTGGTAAAGCGGGACACCATTGACCGGGGAGGATGGAGGTCTTTTTATTATTATTATTATTACTTAAAATATTACAAAGAGTAGTTCATATGTCTCTTTCCAGAAATTGGGACTTTTTTAAAATGCCATGGGACGCGGGACAAATTGTTAAAAATCGGGACTGTCCCACCAAAAGCGGGACGTCTCGTCACCTTAAATTATATACATTAAAAATATACAGCTTGGTATATTTATTCTTACTTCAGTAAAGTACTTCTAAATAAAATAAAATAAAAAGTTACTCCCCCAGGGCCAGGTGAGGGCCAGAGCTGAAAACACAACTCCAGTCTCTCCGCACCCAGTCTGCTGCTGCTTCTCCATCAGAACCACACTGAAGAGTGACTGTGGAGAATACTGTCTTTGCTGTATCACAGGCTCTGTATTAATGTGTGTGAGGCTCTGAGAGGACTCGACTATACATGGGTGTCAGACACTTCAATTCCACTTCGACATTCCATGTTTACAATGATTTTATGGGGTAATAGGTGTGAAAAGTCAGGGCAACAAAAACAATGTGGGCAGCTGAGCTTACAAGTGAGCAAAGGACAAACTTCTCAGTGCCCAGGCCTTGAGGCTGCCATGGCAGCTGCTTAGTGTTCCGATGAGACCCGGGCACGGTGGTAACGCAAAATACCTTTCAGAAACGTGTTTGGTTCCTGTGTCTATAAAACCTAGAGGACATACTTGAAGAAACGGGCTATAGGACAGCTGACAGATTTGGGAGGACACAGGTTCTGATATTTTTCTCCAGAGGTGGGTGCTCCGTAAATCATATTTACTGCTCCTGTTCTGGAAGGTCATCAACCTCAGGTTTGTTTGAAGTCATCCCGACCCATCTGCCATCTTGGCCGAACTGGCCTGGAGCAGAAGTCCTCGCTGCCCAGAGCTTGTGGTCTGTGTGTGAGCGCAGCGTTGCTTTACTTGTTTAGAAAGAACGAGAAGTTCACAGAACAGGTGGCTGGTTGCCGTTCCCGGTAGGAGTTTATGGGGAGTGAGACTTCCCTCCCCCTTTGGCGCTGGACCCACGCTTCTCGGCACAGGACATCCTGCGTGTCTGAGTCTCTGATGGAGACCAGCTGTGCTGGGGGGCGGGGCGGGGGTGAGAGCAGACCCCCCGAGGAATGGCGCTGCGGTGCAGAGGAAAGTCCCGAAGAGCAGGATTGGTTAACAGCTGTGCTTTGACGAGAGGAAACGGACCTGGGCTGAGCGCTGGAAGCCTCCAGGTCCGGCCAGCCGGGCAGTCCTCGGTGCTGGTGTGGGCTCTCCCTCCTCTGGTGTGGGCTCTCCCCCCCTGCCCCCCCGTTGCTCTCCCCTCGCGCCCCCAGCAGGGGCACCCCCCTGCTTGTTCCTGCTCCCACACCTTTCCCGAGGGCGCCACGACACAAAAGCAATCCTCAACCCCGTGTCCATCTCAGACCCTGGTGACCTGGTGCCTTCCCCACAGGACACTGCTGTCGGCCAGGTAAGAGCACCAGAGGGCTCAGGTGACTGTGTCCTGTGTCCCAGGTACTGAAGTTTCAAATAAAGCCCAATCTAGCTTGGGGTACCCAGACTTTTTTTTTTCTAATCCTCACCTAAGCGTATGTTTTATTGACTTTTAGAGAGAGAGGAAAGGAGAGGAAGAGAGAAAGAGAGAAATATAATGTGAGAGAGGAACAGCAATTGGATGCCTCCCATACGCACCCCGACCGGCGATCGAACCCGCAACCTGGACGCTGCCTGACTGGGAATCGAACCCTAGACTTTTTGGTGCACAGGATGACACAGCTAAGAAGACTTCAGAGGGTCTGTCAAGTGCGCTCTTCCATGTGGAGCACATGCTTATCTCACATGGCTTACAGCACATTTGAAGCTGAGGTTTTCTCTTTGCCAAGCTTGTCACTTCTGCGGCTCACCCCTTCCCACTCCAGCGAGCACGGCAGCTAACGGGCACTGTCCGGCTCCCCCTGGAGGACCAAACACTTCATTTACTCGCTAACACCTGGCAGGGAGGGTGCTGGCCCCGGGCAGTGGCTTGGCTTGGACATCAGGGGAGAGTTAGGTGGAAGGAGTGTTCACGAAATAATGTGAACACGAGACAACAATCTCCGGCGTCTGTTTTTCACAGAGAAAATGGCCGTAAACATGAAATGTGGGAGTCAGAGACCAGCTTCTCTGCAAGTAAACAGAACGGTCGCAATGACGATTACGATCAGCCAGCATGTCTCAGTTTACCCCTTTTTATTGGAGCTCCTTGGGTGTTTCTCCAGAGATTAGATCTAGAACATTCTGTAATCTTAATCTGCTGACAAACCATTGTAATAAATCAGAGTCAATCATGTCAAATCCTTCTTTGAGAGCTTCAGCGGCAACCACCCCGCCTCCATGAGGAAACCTCCAGCTCTTGGACTGCAGAACTCAGCATCAGAACACTCAGCACCAGAACCCGCTTGCCTTTCCAGACCAGCGTCAGCTCAGCTATAGGAGCTCCTTGAACTTGTCGAAAGAGCTGTGTTCTTTCTAGTTCAGGCCTAGTCAGGGTTGTGCAGTGCGTGTATAGTTCTGCTTCCCCTCTAAGTTTAAACAACCTGAAAATTGAGTTTTATCCAAGACACAGAGCCTGTCAAATGTTCCTAATAAACATTAATCCATCTCTTATAGCCTCAACTTAGAGACTTTATAACTGTGAAAGTAATGTAATCAATCACATTACAAAGGGCTTTGAAAGAATTGGGGGTGGGGGGTAAAACCTAACCATAACCTTCTTGATATAATTTATGTTTGTAGTGAGCCCCCTTTGAATCTATGTTTTACAAAGACATAGCTGTTCCATTAGCTGAAAAAAAGATTCTAATAATAATAAAAAAACTAACCTGTAGATAGCACATCCTTCGAGCCAAACACTCTTCCAGGCATTTTACATACATTAGCATTTTATTTTCATGGGAGCCTGTGAGGTAGCTACTCTGATGGTTTCCATTTCACAGCTGAAGTAAACAAGGTGCCAAAGGTAATTCGCTTGTCCTAAACCATACGGCTGAGTAAACGCTAAAGCCATGGTTTGAACTCATAAAGTCCAGCATCAAAGCTCCTGCTATATTTCATGTCGAATCTCTGTAATGAATTCATTACTGCAGGGTCGTTCTTTAGGATATTGTGCAGTCATAAAAAATAATGGGTAATGCCCTAACTGGTTTGGCTCAGTGGATAGAGCGTCGATCTGCGGACTGAAAGGTCCCAGGTTCGATTCCAGTCAAGGGCATGTACCTTGGTTGCGGGCACATCCCCAGTAGGGGGTGTGCAGGAGGCAGCTGATCAATGTTTCTGTCTCATCGATGTTTCTGACTCTCTGTCCCTCTCCCTTCCTCTCTATAAAAAAAAAAAATCAATAAAATATATTTTTAAAAAATAATGGGTAATAATCCCTAGCCAGTGTGGCTCAGTGGATAGAACACTGGCCTGCAAGCATGTGTGTGTGTATACACACATGTGTGTATACACGTATGTGTGTGTGTGCACACACACACAAAAGCCTAATATTCAAAGTGTCCCCTTGGGAGTTCGACTGGGATACCAGGAGTTTGATCAATCACTCTGACCGTGCACTGACCACCAGGGGGCAGTGCAGAGTGAAGGAAGGCCCAGGCCAGCATCCGGAAGGCCAGGATTGGCCCTGATCACCAGCAAGGACTAGGGACCCTACCTGTGCACAAATTTCGTGCACCGGGCCTCTCGTATGCTATATATAACGTAAGGTGTTACATTACATACTACATGGAAAGCACTTAGACCAGTGTCTGGACCGTGGCATGAAGTCATTAAATGCGAGTGATGATCAGCATTGATATTATAATGACTGCATTGAATGTAATTTGTTACACTTCACTTTAAGTCTTAGGTTATCACTAAATGAGGTAGGTTTACTTTAATTAAGTCAAAAGTAATTTTTGATCCCACCAAGCTATCTTTTACCCATTATTATTATTTTTTTAATCCTCATCTGAGGATATTTTTCCATTGATTTTCAGAGAGAGTGAAAGAGAGGAAGACAGAGAGAGATATCGATGTGAGAGAACACATCGATTGGTTGCCTCCTGCACATGCCCCATCCATGACTTGGGCCAGGGCAGAGCCTGCAGCCAGGTACATGCCCTTGACCAGAATCGAGCCGGGACCCTTCGGTCCGCAGGCCAGCGCTCTATCCACTGAGCCACACCGGCTAGGGCTTATTACCCATTATTTTTTATGACTGCACAATATCCTATAGAATGACCCTGCAGCAATTAATTCATTGTGGCTCTTGGTTATTTCACTCTTTTTTATTATAGATAACACTTTGACCATTATCCTTATGCATTACACTTTCCCTCTTATTTAGGTTATTGTTTTTAGAGGAGAAATCCCAAGAAGTAACAATAATGTACTAAAGGGCTTGAGCATTATTATGCTTACTTATTCTTATCGGAAATGCCTTTGCAAAGGCCTTGTATCATAACTATGTTTCAGGGAGTCTGTTCAACAATTCAGTATTTACTATTGTTATTAAACTTCTTCCCATTAATACTAGCTTCTCTCAAAGGGCCTATGCAAAATAAATCCCATCCCTTTTCAATATGACAGACTTTTTAAATATTTAAATTTTAAAAAATGTTTGCCTGATCCTTCCACACCCCTCTATGCCCTCTCAGCTGTCCTTCAGACATTCTCTCCTGATGCTGAGCATCCCCCAACTCCTGCAGGCCTCTTTGGTCTGACACAATTCCCGCCTGCAGCCCTGTGAGTCAGTCTCCCAGGACATTCCATGGCCCTCTGTCCCTGTGAACTTGGAGATTCCCAGCAGGCCGGGCAGCCAGAGCAGGCGGGTTATCGCTTCCTCAACCAACCAACCCGACCGGGGCATCTATTTCCAGCAGCGCAGCCTCGGGTCACATTCACATGTTTGGCACGAAAAGCCTCTGCTGGCTCATGGGTTCTTTCTGTCCACGAAACCCCCTCTGGTGTTTCCACGAGAACCACTGAGTCAGGTTCCCACATCCTGTGCGGATGGCGAGGATAGTGTGCAGTTAAGTGAAGTTATTGACATAGGTTTTCACATAAACTCTAACTAGTTTATTTAAGTTTCTTTTCCCAGGATGTTGCGATACGTCAAAAGCCCAAATAGGAATGTGGATGTACTCGACGAGTGCCTTTATGCTTCCTGAGTCTTCATTCAGACATTAACAAAGATACAGGCTGAGCCCCCCAAGCACAGCCGTTGGCACAGGACAGGAGCCCCTGGCTACCAGCAGTCGGTGGCTGTGGGCAGTGTTTCACCAGCAAAGAATCCGCAGCTGCGAAGCCCCCCCAGTGCCTTACAATCAGCCACATTCACCCGCCCCATTCTGAAGACATCTAGGAGACGAACTAAAATACATCATGATTATGTTGTGTCCATTAATTTTTATCTGAGTGATTTTTTTAATCATCTAAAAAGACATAAATGATTTTTACTGGGTCTCATAACTGTCCTTGTTTTTCTAAGTATTCACAGACCAGCACAGACTAAGAGTAAACCTATGCTGGGCAAATGTCTGCAGTTCCTAATGTCTCTATGAGATTCTCAGTCCTGATGAGAAAAGCTCATCTGTACTTCCATGTGTCTTTTTATAAGCTGACACAACAGCAGGCTTAACCAATTCTTATCATTTCAGCCTCCAAATAAAAAATATGATAAGTCATCTATATAATAAAAGCCTAAGCAACCACCACAGCAGAATGATGAGAATGACTGGTCGCTATGATGCGCACTGACCACCAGGGGGCAGATGCTCAATGCAGGAGCAGGCCTAAGCCAGCAGGCAGACATCCCCCAAGCGGGACACCCCTCCAGTGCACGAATTTGTGCACCGGGCCTCTAGTATCCAATAAAATGAAATATTCTGAGCCCTCTTGCCTGGGAGCTTTCTGAGTCATGTGATTCAGATCTGCCTGCAGCGTGGAGAAGACACTCTGCTCACTTCGGATGACATGAATTGACCCTGGAGGAGGGCTCTCTGGTGATGCCTATGGGAGCTGCTCTCTGTTGTCTTAGAAGAGTCACAGGACAACTAACATTAAGTGTTTCTTGTTGTTCAGAAGGGTTCACCGAGTTGCTTACCTTCCAGGGTGCTCATCGGCTCCCCGCTGGTTGGCCAGCCCAAGAACCGGACGGGCGATGTCTACAAGTGTCCTGTGGGGAGGGGAGAGGCACTGCCCTGCGTAAAGTTGGACCTTCCAGGTACGTAAAGTCCAGTCCTAAAGGCTGCCCGTGTTCTAACTGAAAATAAATGTCGCCCTGACCGGTGTGGCGCAGTGGATAGAGCATCGGCCTGCAGACTCAAGGGTCTCAGGTTCGATTTTGGTCAAGGGCATGTACCTTGGTTGCGGGCACATCCCCAGTGGGAGGTGTGCAGGAGGCAGCTGATCGATGTTTCTCTCTCATCGATGTTTCTAACTGTCTATCCCTCTCCCTTCCTCTGTAAAAAATCAACAAAGTATATTTTAAAAAAGAAGAAAATAAATGTCAGCCAACTCAGGAAAATATCCAGAGTCACCTATATATATCCTTTCGTTCTTACCAGTCACTTTTGACCCCCTCCGCCCTTTGTTTGCTGTAGAAATTCACTAGAGACTAACCACAGATCTGGAAGGTCTTACTAGTTTTGTGACACATAACAGTCTTCATTGTTCAGCATGCTTTGTAAACCAGTGGTGACATGAACAACTGTTCGAGATAGACCCACCCATCCCACTTCCTCCAAAATATCCAACTTAGCATTTGTGTTTTACAAGAAACGAGCACGAGAGGAATTGTAATGGGTGAGTCAAACTTGTACAAGGGAAGAGCACAAGGTAAGTTTATATCGAAGTGGAGATACTTGGTAGAAACATCACTGTGGCTAGAACGTGACTAGGAAGTTCCTACGAGAACTACCCAGGAATTAGAGACGCCAGTGTGCTGCGCAACATGAGGTGCCATGGAAATGGCTCATAACCCGCAGGTTCACTTCAGATATTGTCCTTCCAGCTCTCCTTTTTAAACATTTCCTAATGGTTTGCTTATTGTAAACATTTTTTCCTTTACAGTCATGAGCGTAGTTAGTGTCACTGCTTTAATATCCATTTCTGACCTTTCCAATATCTGCAATATCTCAGCCTTTTCCCCATTGATTCTTTCTCTCTTGAGGCCGGGTCACCTTTTTCTGTTTCTTCCTGTGCTTGGTAATTTGCGATTGAGTCCTGGGTGGTCCTTGGAGATACAGGTGTGGAGATGTGGGTGTCATCTGCCCTTGAATGGTCTCAGCTTCTTGTTTCAGCAGGTGGCTTCCTTGGCCAGACTCAGTTTCCAGGCCGAGCTGCACACACACAGCTCAAGTCACTGAGCTATTTGGGCGGAATACATGTGTACATGTTAAAACGCTCCTCATGGCTCTGCTCTCGCTTCATGGGTGCTGCCATTGCCCCAATTTCTGTTCTTTTTCAAGACGGAAAGACGGAAAGAATTCTCTTTGAGGTTTAGCCACTGATTAGGAACTTCCCTGAGGGGAAAACAAACCAACTCAAAAGCAGGAACCTCACCCACTGCTCGTGTCTTCTGATGCTTATCGGTCCTCTCCCCACAGATGACTGCCTCTGCCCGTTTCTCCTTGTCCGAGAGGTGGCAGCTGTGATTTGTAGCCGTTACTCCGACAGGAGTGGCTCCTCCATCACTGGCCCCCGGAGCGGAGTTTTAGTGTTGGCTGTAGACTCCAGCCACGTCCAGAGCAGCTGGACAGACTGACAGCTGACGGAGGGGAGGGATGGGGACTGGGTGAAAGGAGGCAAAGGGATTAGTCAAAGAGCACAGATGCGTGGGCCATGGACACAGACAGCAGTGTGGTGAAGGCGGGCGGGTGGAGGTGGATAAAGGGGGAAAGTGGAGGACGTGTAATCGTGTCAACAATTGCACGAAAATGATTACAATAAACATTTTTAAAAAGAGAACAGTAGGAGCTACAGCCCCTACTCCAGCGTCACACCTCGAACCCAGATGGTTCGAGACCAAGGCAGATTAGCCCACTTCCAGGTCCTTCCAGCGCGAATCAGACCGAGCTCTGCGGCAGAGACCTGTTCAGATGCAGACAGGACCTGGCCATTCAGGCACCCGCTCCCTTGCCTCCCTCAGTCCATACTTGGGCAAGGGGAGACCCTTGGGCTTTTCCTGTCCGCTCTTTTTGGTTTTTCAAGGTGAAGAAGTCAAATTTCTTGTCAATTTTTTTTTTTTTTGCCAGTTGGCCTATCTTAGGACCCAACCTTCCTACTTGGAATGTCAAAGGTAGTTCCTTCGTTGTGTCCTTTTAAATCCAAACTCCCCGACCCCGCCTGTAATCTCTCTCCAGCTTCCCTTGCCACCCTCGTGCTGTCCCCAGGATGCTAAGACGAATGGTCAGAAAGTTCGTACTTGCGTTTTCTTTCCTGGTCTGCCTGCCTGTGCCCTTCTTCTTGTTAGAAATGTCACGTTTCATCATTAGTCACGTCTCGCATGCGGATATAACATGTAAGACACGTGTGAGCGTTTACATCATGTCTGCAGTGTCATGAGACCCACATGTCTCTTTGTTTGAATTAGCAACCCTCTGTGGCCCTCCGAGCTCTGCATTCTTTCACAGTTTAGCAAGACTATTTGGGACAATGGTCCAGACAAGGCGTCTGGGCCAGAAGCCCTGTTCGGAGCCTTCGCGCTCGCTGTGCTCCCGGGTCGCGCCGCGGAGACCGTCAGCTGAGCGCAGAGAGGCCCGTGCTGTGATGTGCGCCCGCACGGAGCCTGTTTGGACGAGAAGACAGTTTTGCTTTGTTTTCCCACCGTCACAACCTTCTCTTCTGTTTCCAGTCAACACGTCGATTCCCAACGTCACGGAGGTGAAGGAGAACATGACCTTCGGAGCCACATTAGTCACCAACCCGAAGGGGGGGTTCCTGGTAAGAAAGCCCGGCGCGAGGCCGGTCCGTGGGCTGGGAAGGCCGCCGCTGTCCAGCCGCATCCGTGCGACAGCGTGTCACCTCAAGCTTTTTCGCTTTTTAATCTCCCAAGGCGTGCGGGCCCCTCTACGCCTACCGATGTGGACACCTGCATTACACGACCGGCATCTGCTCTGACGTCAGCCCCACGTTCCAGGTGGTGAACTCCATCGCCCCCGTGCAAGGTACAGGCTGGGCCCCGCTCCCTCGTGTCTGACAGCACGGGCTGAACGACACACGTGTGCACGCAGGAGCGGGCCTCGGGGCCTGAGCTGTCTGCTCTGCTACCAGCATGACCAATTTAGGGAAAGGCTGGCTTTGCCCGTAGATCGCCAAAGCTCACGGCTATTTTGGGAACTGATATTAGTGTAAATAACCCTCCACAGGACGGTGTTTAAACGCCCCGGGAGAGCTGTCAGGATGGTTTATGTGAAGGGTGAGCCTGTTGGAGGCTGAACGAGAACCGTCCTGCAAAGCTCCCGCTGGGCAGTCTCAGCCGTGACTGCGATGTCAGTGCCATGAGGGGGAGAGGAGTTAGCGGGGCCTCCGAGCCCATGCTGACGGAATGCCATGGCGTCACTTCTGCTTTTTCTAACGGCGGTTTCTGGTCCGAGAGCCACGCGTGCGCTCTGTGAAACGTCAGCGAGGCCTCGGCGAGCCCCCGGGGCCCGGAGCCCACACGCGCTGCCTGTCTTGCAGAGTGCGGGACGCAGCTGGACATCGTCATCGTGCTGGACGGCTCCAACAGCATCTACCCCTGGGACAGCGTCACCGCCTTCCTCAACAACCTGCTGGAGCGCATGGACATCGGCCCCAAGCAGACGCAGGTGCGGGATGGGCGTGGGCACCCACACACGTGTCAACACGCATGAAACACACATGTCCCCAAAAAGATGTGGCTGTCCCCAGCGAGCAGGCGCCTGGGGCTGGGTGAGGGAGAGCCTGTGTGTGCCCTTCAGGAGAACTCGAATCGGTGAAATCACTCAGAGAAAATGGCATTTTGGTTGGCCGGCGGGGCTCAGTGGCTGAGCGTCAACCTATGAACCAGAAGGTCAGAGTTTGATTCCCGGTCAGGGCACAGGCCCGGGTTGCGGGCTCAGTTGCCAGTGTGGGGCGTGCAGGAGGCAGCCGGTCCATGATTCCCTCTCATCATTGATGTTTCTCTCTCTCCGTCTCCCCCTTTCCCTTCCTCTCTGACATCAATTTTTTTTTTTAAAAAAAAAAGAAGAAAATGGCATTTTCACATAAAAAAGCGTTCCTTCTCCTACACGCAGGTTTCTGCTCTGCGTTGAGCTTCCTGTCAGCAGCCCGGGGTTGGCGCGGCTGGTGAGCCTCTTCGTGGGGTCGCAGGCTGCTCTGAGCCCCTTCGGACCTGTGTCCCGCTCCTCCCCCTGGTCCACACGGGCTCTTATTTCGCCTCCCGAGGACTCGCTTCCCTGGGCCTGTCCCTGCTCCGACAAGGCAGATTGTAGAGAAGAAAGGTTAGCGCTTGTGTAGCCAGGACTCTAGGGTCATGGAG
>PVJC01048485.1:0-12509 GCA_004026665.1 Murina feae | reverse complement strand
CACACACACACACACACACACACACACACACACAAAAGGCACCTGGCAGACTGGGGCCATCATAGGACATCCACTGAGGGGTCCCAGACTGTGAGAGGGCACAGGCCGGGCTGAGGGACTCCCTCCATCCCGAGTGCACAAAGTTTTGTGCACCGGGCCCCTAGTTATGAATAAAGCAGCTTTAAACATTTGTGGAAAAGTCTATGGACATGTGTTTTAATTTCTCCAGGGTAATTATCTAGGAGTGGAAGGTGGATCATAGGTATGAAGGGATTAAGAATTTTAATATCCTATAGAATAAAGAGCTAATATGCTAATTAGATTGGAAGGCAGAATGACCTTCTGGAATGACCAGTGGGCAGGGCCATGGGGCTGTGGGTGCTAAACCCCTTGCACGAATTTCATGCATCGGGCCTCTAGTATATTAAATATTGGTTCTATAGCCAGACTACCTGTGGGAATGGTAAGAATCTTCTTTGGGATGCTGCTAGACTTGACTCTTTCTGAAAAGCACTGTCTTAAGAAAGTATAACATAGTAATTAATGAGTAAGGTTCTAGACTCAGGCTACCTAAGTTGACACCTTGGCATATTATTTAATGATCCTGGACCTTGGAATCCCTATGTGTCAAATACATTTGTTTCATATGGTTGAATATTGAAGATTCAAGGATATATTTGTCTATATATATAAAAGGTTAAGTGACCAACCATCTGTTTGACCGTCTGTCCGACCAACCAGACAGTACATGTGATGCACACTAGCAATCCTATATAATAAAAGGGTAACATGTAAATTGACTCTAATGGTGGAACGACTGGGAACGACCAGTCACTATGACACACACTGACCACCAGGGGGCAGACACTCAACATAGGAACTGTCCCCTGGTGGTCAGTGTGCTCCCATGGGGGGGCTCTGCTGAGCCACAAGCTGGGCTAATGGCTAAGAGTGCAGCAGCGGTGGGAGGAGTTTCTCCCACCTCCTCGGCAGTGCTAAGGAGCCCCTCCCACCTCCTCTGAAGCACTAAGGATGTCCAACTGTGGCTTAGGTCTGCTCTCCCGGGGAGCGAGCGTAAGTTGGAAGGTGGACATTCCTCAAGAGATCCCAGACTGGAGAGGGCACAGGCTGGGCTGAGAGACCCCGCTGATTGCATGAATTTTTGTGCACCGGGCCTCTGGTGTATATATAAAAGCCTAAGTGATCATTACAACTGGTGGACTGCTCAACTGGTTGACTGGTTGCTATGACGATGCACTGACCACCAGGAGGCAGACACTCAACACAGGATCTTCCCCCTGATGGTCATTGTGCTCCCACAGCCAACCTCCCATGGCCAGCCAACCAGCCAACCTTCCACAGTCTTCCCCTTGGCTGGCCAGCCCCAATCACCAGGTAGGCAGAAGGACCCCACCCATGCATGAATTTGTGCACTAGGCCTCTAGTTCTCTATAAAAGTTAATAGAGTGTATAGGCATTTCATAAAATTTCAATGAAGGCTGACCTGGAGGTTTGGGGGACTTAAGCTTTATCTGTACCTCCTTTAATGCTTCAGAGAATATAACATCAGAATGAAAGGTAACCATAAACCAAAAGGTATATAATTAAGTCACACTAAAAAAAGTTAAATGATCTCCTTTAAATAATAATGCACAACCAAATATTGATTAATTGTTCACCTTAACTCTTCAGATAAGCTTTGTCTTCAGTAACATTACATTTCCTTGTTAAATAATATTGGCTTATATACATAAGCCTAATATGTTCTCACTTCCTTGTGAATAGATTGTTGACATTCACAGGGGATGCCAATAATAGCAGCTGAACTTGCAAAATATTAATAGGAGGATCAATTCAGCAACATCATTAGAGACAATTAAGGTTAGACTCATGCATAAAGATTCCTAAGCTATAAGAAACATTTTAAGACTTGGCAATTACTAATTTATGTTTTACTTAACAATTCCAATAAAATCAACTTCCCGACTCTGCTGAATATAGTATTGGTTAGCTAGCATTAGGCAATGGAAAAAAAAAACAATACAAATATTAGGGGACATTTCTTTCCTTTCAAACAATTCTGCTCAGTTTACAATGTCAAGGTGCCCAGCTATTTAGTTTCATAACTGCAACAAATGCCTAGGCCACAATGCAAAACAGGTAACAATAATCTTTGGTTTTACTTCTAAAGGGAACTGTAATCACTAATGTACCTTTGGAGTATAAATCAAGAGAAACTAAAAATATAAAATCCGAAATTAAGTTTTTTCTTGTTTTTCCTCAAGCTAAATCATTGAACAATATTGCTTGAGCGAGGGGTGACCCTGATGTTGATAGAACCTTACATTAATTTTAAAAGGGAAATTGAAAGAATGTTTGTATTATGTGGCGTTTTCCATCCTTTGAATAGAAATAACCAAATCTCAACATTCATATTGAGTAGAAAAGGCCCCAAAAGAAAGAAATATCAAATTCTCAATTTTTTCTATAACATTGCCTGTAAAATAAGAAGTCAGGATTCTGTCTCTAATGAAGCTATGAGGGTCCTGTTGGAGGCTGACATCTTACTTGATGCCATCCTCAAAATGGTAGGAAAATTGTTCCCTGCATATTGGTAGCCCTCCAACTACATTTTTTGTAGCTGTAATCTATGGACGTATTGGAAACCACTATATCCTTCAACTATACCCTGGCAAATGCCCTGAAAAAGCACCTAAAATTCAGAAAGAGAAAAGATCTCAAATTAAATAAATCTGCATTTCACAAATGCTTGTACAAGTTTTATGAGATTATTTGTCAGTTATTAACTGAGTTAGGTACATACTTCTGAGTACCTTTTACACTCCTTTAATTTCTCACTTACCTCTATTATAGCACTTATCACACAGCACTTAAAAAGCCAGTTTGATCTTTTTCTTAAATGCAAATTTGATTATGTCACTCCCTCCTTAGTATGGTCTCCTGCTATTTCCAAGGTAACATTCAGACTCTTTACTTTGGACTTTATGATCTGGCTTTATTAACCTTTGTAGCATTATCTGATGCCATTGTTTCCCTTCCATCCTCAGTTTTAGCCAAACTGGCTTACCTATAGCTTCTCCACAAAGCCACATTTGCTTCCCTCAGTGACTTAACATATTTTTCCTGCAAATTTTAATGCCTCCTCTGCCCATTCACCTGGCCAATTCTCTTTACTGTTAAAGATGCATCTCCAGTGACATTTTCTTCTGAGATTATTTTTTATTTTGCTCACATATGACCAACAACTCAAACCTACAAAAAACACAGATGTTTCTTTATTGTTCTCCTTTAGCTCCTACTGAATATTATCATAGCACTTAATGCTTTCACAATTGTGGACTTTCTCAATAGTCTCCCCCAATATACTGTGAGCTTGTGGTACATAGGGACTCTATTTTATAAATTTCTGAATTCTTTACAGCCTATCTCAGTGCCTGACTCAAAATGCTGGTTTAAACAATGAAACAAAGGGGAACAAAAACATTTAAATTTTCCATTTATAAATTCAATTTTTGTTTTTAATAGATATAGCTTTGATCTATAAACCTTCAATGTAAATACAATGTGACACTGTAGGATCAATTTTCTATCATCTATGATCCTAGGGAAAGTGATTCTAGTTTCCTCCTTGTTAGAAGGAGATTCTCTGGTATTCTGTTGACTCAGGCTTCCTGGCCTCAATTCCATGTTCTCATTACTATCTTAATTTTATGTTGGGGCCTGTTTCCAAGATTCTTGTCCTTTTTCTAGCTTCTCTTCTGAATCTCCCTTTGATTAACTGAAGTAACTTATAAGGGCCCTTTATCACTGATCCCGAGGTATGTATAGCATGAACTCTTCATTTGTGGAGGTTACTTAATAACTTTAAAAAAGCAAGACATTGAATAGAGCCAAAAGTAATATGTTTAGAGTCATAAAATGCATATGATCTTAGGGAAGGGGGTGTTAAGCATAGGAGTGGTAAGCATTACCACTGCTCATTGTTCCCCAGTAACAACATTACTCTAAATCAATAGAGGAAAGTTCTATCCTAATGTTACATACTGGTAAACTGAATTTCAGGCCAATTCCCATGCATTCAGTCATCTTATAATTTTTTTTGTTTGTTGTTGTTGTTTTTGTTGTTGTTGTTTTCCCACCAGGTTTAACTGGAATTAATAAGACCAAACATTTTACTAAAGTATTTCTTCTATAATAGGCCCTAAACATGCTATATGGATAGGTCAGCATCCCTACAGTAATCACAATTCCAAAAAGAATGTATGTTTAAACAGCTTCAAGAGCAGGATACTTCTGGAATAAAACAGCTGTTGACCTTTAAATATAATTTTGTAACACAGGTCTTTCAAATGTTACTGACCCCAAAGAAGGTATCAAATAATACATTTGCCTTATTGAATAATAATTAGCAATATTCTTTAAAGGTCTTCTTTCTCTCTTGGGCCATTGATGTTTTCATGCTTTTAAAGTGTATTCAATACCTTTAATATTTTTATAATCCTCAAGCTACCTTATATTCTTTTGCAAAATCCACTGTACCTCATGATTTGCTGTGGAGATTAGCATTCTATTTTTAACTTTTATTTTTGATGCCTTGTAAAAAAGGAAGAAGCATAGATGCAGGATTATTTTGGTGTTATTTTGAATTTCCTCATTCTGTATCATGAAGAATAATACCATTTTTAAAATATATCCTTCCAATTCTATCCCATGGGGAATGGAAGTGGGTAAGTAATTTGTAAAATGTTATATAGTTTTATTTGCATGTTGCAAATGGTGAAGAAATTAAATCTCTCATCAGCCAAGTAAAGCAGCAATACTTTGCTATGACATAAGGAAAAACATGATTGTAGATTTTCATAGTGTTTGCTAAGAAGTCCTTACACATGGCAAAATCATTAACACTTCCTATTGTGAGTGAAAAAAATATATGTGTTGGTCTTAATTTGTCAACCAATAACTAGATTTTGGTGATGTAGGAGGTAAAATTCAATAGGATTTATCATTGATTTGACAAAAACATGTGAATGCCTTGTGCAGAAAATAATTGTGCCTGAGAAACAGTACATATGATGGTCAAAATCCAAGCTGTTTCTAACTTCTACAAAGAAAACAAAGAGTGATGAATTAACTATCTGAAACATGAACCAGATCAGGGGATCTTAAGCAATGCCTATAACTCTTTTAAAGTCAAAAGGATACAAGAAAATAGAAAATACAACTAGAGGCCCAATGCACAAAATTCATGCAAGGGCCTTGGCCCCAACCACCATCTGCCACCGCCGTGGCCAGGACCCTTTGCCATCTCTGCTACAGCTCCCACCCACTGGAGCTTTGTCCAGAAGGAAGGACGTCTGGAAGGCCATCTGGTCTAATTAGCATATTACACTTTTATTATTATAGACTAGAGGCCCAGTGCATGAATTTGTGCATGGGTGGGGTGTCTCTGTATGGCTTGCAGGGATTGGGCCAAAACCCACAGTCCAACGCTGCCTGCAGCTCTTACCTGCCACTCCCACTCATCCTGGCCCCACTGTGCCTGCCATGGGTTCGCGCCTGATCAAGCACTCGCCAGCCATAAGCCCTGCACTTCGCATCCTTCAAGGGGCATGGCCTGTGGGATCTGGCTGAAACTGGCTCTCTGACATCCCCTGAGGGGCCCTGTATTGCTAGAGGATGCAGGCCAGGCTGAGGGACCCACTGGTGCACAATTAGGCTGGAGAGGGACTTTGGGAAGGCTCCAGAGTCAAGCCCATCTCCCTCAGTCCTGATCAGCCAGACCCCAGGAGCAAGCTAACATACTGGTTGGAGCATCTGTCCCCTGGTGGTCAGTACACATCATAGCAACTGGTGGACCAGCTGACTGCCCCCAGTGGTCAGTGCATGTCATAGCAAGTGGTTGAGCAGCCTTAGCATATCATTATCATATTAGCCTTGATTGGTTTTCAGTTGTTCTACCGTTTGGTCTATTTGCATATTACTCTTTTATTATATGGCATGAAAGTGATGAAGAAAAATGAAAAAGAACAAAATGGTGCAAAGACATAATAAGTTTAAATAACTAGTCTGACATGATTCAGGAAATAGTTATAGACTTAGTTTAAATTAATTTTAGGGTTTATATCTGAAATCCAAACTACAGTATATTTAAAGAGTTTCCAGACAGACAGATATATAGCTTGCTATTACAGGAAACAATCCTGTGATGAGAAATATGTTCATTTCACCCCAGTCTTAAAATATCTTAGATATTGGACAGAAAGAGACATTGTACAAGAGTAAATAATAAGCATAATACTTTTCCTATGAGAAGATACAGTCCAAGGAAGCAAAAGCTGCCAGTGATGCATAGACATGAGAAAATGTTTATCTTTTTGAATAATATGATTATTAGAAAATTATCTTTTCTAATAATATGATTTTTCACTTTCACACATATTGTTTACTCCCAGTATCAGTTATAAACTGTACATTCTGATTTGGTCTCCCAATTTTGATAGCAGGTTGTACCATCCACACTCACTTATCTTTGCGACTAGAAGTACAGATTTATAAAAAAGATAGCCCATTCTAGGGGAAATTATAATGATGTTAAGGTATTCATTACCCAAAGTATAATAAGGAAAGCAAAATTATATGCTTTATTTGCCACTAGAACTTCTGTTCCTTTATCACCACATAGTTTGTATGGCTGTATATTAGAAAAGTACATGTCCATTCTCACTGAAAAATTGCATACCCAACTGAGGACAAAGGGTAGCTTTGCTTATTCAGCTAATTTTTTGGATACACAGTTTTCAATGTAACTTCTCAAAAGCATTTTGGAATATGTGAAGTGCATGTTTTTAAGTTAAAAAAGATTAGTCTTCAATAAAAGCACAATAAAATGTAAAACAAATTATAATATTATTACAGTACCTTCTCAGACACTCATGACTTAACTAGAATGAGATTAGATATCATGTGCTAACAAAAGATGAGAAAGCCTATATATCAGTTCTATGTCTTTCTATGAGTAAAGCTATAATAAAATGAGTTGCTAAGTATCTGTGAATTCAATTTTTATGACTATAGAAAAAAAGTACTACATCCAGTTCTGTGAAAACAATTTCTATGAGGATGTATAGAAACTACAATGTCCCATAATTCATTTCCATAAGTCGTTTATAAAAATCATACATAACCAAGCATTAGCTCCTAAATATATATCACCCCCAATTTCTTAGTGTTTAGTGAGCAAGTAGAAAATTTAACCTTGGTCAATTAAGCTCACTTCTAAATTGCTACCTAAGCAAGTTGGTGACAACTGTCATTTTAGAAGCAGTTTATAAGAACTGAAAGATGACAAGGAAATGTTGAGTTCATATGACAGTGGTAACAAAAATTTGCTAAGGCATGTATCCCTATAGGAAATGTTTCTTCACTACAACAGTTACCAGTAGTCAGGGGGAATCCAATAAAGCCAGAAATGTGAAAACCTTAACTCTTCACTCCAGGAGACTAAAGGTTTAAAACAATACAAATCACTTCCCCATATGTTTAAAACAGAGCTTGGTTTTCAAGCCTCATAGATGTTGGCAGAAGTGTTTGTATTATGCCTTTGGTTGGCAAGATAAACTAAAGCATTTAGAAAGAAAAACACTGAAATTTTCTAACAGTCTACAAAATCTATCAGACACGCTTTACTGCCAGGACTGTGCCACCATGCTATTGCCTGGAGAGAGACACATCATGCAGGTAATGAATGGTTCACTGAGAACCACAAATGAAAGTCATACCCATTTTTACTTGCTGTCACAAAGCAGCTGAGGGCTGCTCTGTGTGATTCAGTGTGGCTTCTTCTGTCCCTAAGCACTTTGTGCCTGATGAAGCTACAATGTGGACCATCTTAGTGGGCAACAATTCTGAGCAGTTGGGAAGGAGGAGGGCAAAAAATCTGAGACTTCTGGTGATCTAGTCAACAATAAAGAGTGCCTGAAAAAAATTCATTCAGAGTCTAATTTGATATAAGGTACAGAGCAAGAAAAAAAAAACCCTCTCTAATTAAATAAGTAAGAAACAGTACATTTTGTATTTGGGAGGGACACAGCTGTATAAGTATAGTCTTTATTCTATTTTAGTCCCTACTTGTTCCCTTTTTCTGCATTATTCTCAACTTATAAACTACATCAAAGTTTTCTTAAAGAAATCAGGGTATAAATTCCAAATAAATAAATGCCTGACACTACTCTGTGTATTTGACAAAAGTATGTATCATGCTGACTCACATTCACAAGCTCACATTCTCAACAAGGCTGCACTATCCCTTGGCATTTTTAGAAGCTGTATTGACTCACATCCCTGGAGCAATACTAGTTCCTGTGCGGAAAGGGTTATTACCCAGCAATGCCTTGACTGCTGAGTAAGATATTGGCACACAGTCTGGTGTAATTGTGTGCTTATTGTCTAGGCAGTCAGTGAAGTCCATTTTAAAATGTAATACATTTCTTATCACTAAAATCTGAAAAGATGGGTATGATAAGGAAATAACTATTTGGGAGAATATGTTTAACAAGGTCCCTATTCATGTAATTCTGTTTTGCCAAGAAAAATGCATCATATTAACAGTGCCTGTGAAGCAGACAGATGCTGCACATGCATTTCATGACATTCCTTAATGCTTTGTTGCAACTAGAAAATTCCCCACAATGAAATAATAAGAGTAGTATTGGTCCATATACTTAGCAGTTAAAGGAAATCAGGGCAGGACTAAAAGAGATTGAAGTTGTTCTTATACATAAAATCCTAGGCAACTTAATCAAGTTAGAGACTCAATGGATAAAGTCCGATTTTTTTAAATGCCTGTCAAATAATTGTTTTGCTGAGCTAAGTGGCATGATTATCTAAATGCCCCATAGGCAAGTTTTTATCTTTCATCTTCTTTTTCTTAGCAATGATTTTTGTGGAAATCTATGTATTATGCACACTCTGGTGCCAGGATATCTAAATAGCCAATTATTTCACAGAAACGGTATTTTCAATTTTTAACTAGTTGTTTTACTTTTGTAGACATGGCCTGTGGCTCTTTCTACCATACAAATAATTGTACTCTCATAGAATACAGATTTTAAACTTAATCAAACTATCAATTACTAAGCATTTATGCATGAAAATAACAGCTATAGTTTATTGACTACTTACTATGTGCCTGACTGTGCTATACAATTAACATGATTTATCTCATTGAATCTTCCAAATGAGCCGTTAAGCTAGCCCATGGTACAGATAAACAGGTTCAGAAAAGAGCCAAGTCCTGGAAGGGCAGGCACAATGGTGAGACATATCAAAATTAGAATTTAGAGATTAATGTCAGATCATGTTAAATCCAGTCCTCAGTGCTACAGAGACATTCAGAGACAGGACAGAAGATGGAAATAAACAGTCAGGAAAAGTTTGGAATTTGAGGAGAAACCTAAAGGACAAAATAGTGAGAAGGGAGGAAAATATTGTGAGCAACGATACCAAGGCAAATGGGTGACTTTAACTAATACAAAAATTAATGAATTGGTACAATTTTATAAGGCTGATATTGGGAGTCTCATTCCAGCTTTTCATTTCCCTTTGTATATCATGAGTTTCTAAGATAAAAGGCCAACACTGAAATACAGGTACACAAAATGGGGTAGTTTATAAATGTGATGTAGCTGTATCTCAAGAAAAGACAAATATTTTATAGCTCCTAAGATATTTATTAAATACTTCATTTATGTGGAGAAAGTTTTTTTTAAGCAAAATAAAATGTTACATAGTACTTGTCCTTTTATTACAAAAGCCAAAAGCTCCTTCACTTTCTCAATTCTGACACTCTTTGCTAAATTCTGGGAAATCCTTGTGGTAGGATCATTCTGAAATAAGGCAGCAATTAATAATAATCTGACATCCCTGAGTACTGTTTCAGGTAACAGTAAAATGCCTACCCATCCCCAGCATGTATAATCTATCTCAGTTACCAGTCATGCACTCATTCAGTGTAGCTGTGAAACATCAATGGGGGATCTTTTTATATTTATTTTTGTAATTAAACTTTTTGATATGAGGAAGTCTGACAGTAGATCAATTATTACCCCAAACACTCAAATCTATTCTAGAAACTGATAAGTGCTATTGCTTTAATAATTTAGTTTTTGAAGCTGAAAGATCATTTAATCCAATCTTCTGTAAACATAAATAAAATAATTAGTTGAGTTTAATGTGCTTTAATCAATATACATTTCCAGCAATTTTCTATTAAATACCACTGTAATACTTTATTATTTTTATTCATATTACTTATAATCAGTTTTTAGTCATTTTCTTTCTACTTAGTCCTTAACCACAAGTTAAAAATAATGAACCACTTTCATTTATCCTCTCTGCTGCTTTCCAAAAACAAACCAATAAAAAACATACAACGGTATTTAAGGAACTATTTTAAAACATTTTTTCTGTATTCTGAATATTTTCATTTGACTTTAAGGTAGGATGGATCTTCAACCTATAATTAGCCTATTCTTCACTGATGGTTTTAAAACAACAATGTTGTATTCCATCCTTCTGGTATAAGTCCTATCTATACCATAAAACCTGCTCTGATTACCTCAGTCCATTTGAAATTCTGTTTCTATCATACTTATTGGCATCACCAATGCAGTCCTTATTTCCATATACTATTTACAGAGCTAGCTTGAAAGCAAAGATCAGGTCTTGTTCTACTTTTGTGGCCCCCTCACATGGCATCTAGCAAGGTCATAGATAGGCAGGCAGTGGGAAATTTGAGAGTGGGGCTAATGAGAATGTTGTAGAATGCTATGCTTTCTCAGAAGTGTTTTTCAAATTTTTACTTAATTTTTTTAAAAAAGTTCACATGTGTGATTAACTCTTTGCTCATAAATTATACTGGAAGAGACTGAAAGTTCTTAGTGTGGACATTATAATTAGTGATAGCAGGTTTTCTTATATTGGCCTTGTTTTTATTTTATTTTATTTTTAAAATTTTGTTTTATTGCTTAAAGTATTACAAAGAGTATTACATATGTCTCCTCTTTTATTCTCCTGACCTTGGCTTTGTTTTTAAAATATTAACTAAGTATCTCTGCCCTGCTTCCTTCAATTTATATAAGGTTGAAATCAAATAAACATTACAACTACCTAAAATAATAAAGGAACATCTGGTTTTTATATTGTGCCTTCTATCTGAGAAGCTAAAAGTTAATCCTAGATACATGCTTGTGTGTCTTTTGTCTTTTATTAGTATGTCCCCAAAATGTAGGTTAGTAAATGACTCAGTTGGGCCCTTGCCAACAAAAATAACCATACAAAGGCCAGCAGTTCCTAAAATTCCATGTATACTTTTCTAATGTGATTTGATTTTACATTTGAAACAAGGAACATTTCCATATAGCTAGGATACCATCAATAGAAATTGAGCTCACTAACTTTGCATTGGTGATGAAGTTGCAGTGAGGAGTGAAGTTGCACTTGAACAATAGTATATGCATTGAAGTACAGTAACTATTATTAAGTGGGTGGTCAATGGCTGTAGTACTGCTTCATAGGGGCTATAAATAATATCCCTTTTGTATTAGATATTAGAATTGTGTCAGGAATGGAGAATGCTATATACTAGTAAATGAAATTTTAGATTCTGCAAAGTACTTTTTCCCTCTAAAAAAGAAATCAGAATTATAGTGATAAATACAGCAAATTCTTACTTAGAAACACTTATCTAAACTAATAAAAGCGGAATAGTAAAATTAACCATTTCTCCGGGATGCCCAATAGCCAATCAAAGCGACTGTATGCAAATTAACCCAGCCAACATGGTGGCCACCACAAAAGACCTGAGTAAATGTTTAGGCAGCGTCCCTTGCAGCAGGAGTGAAAGTGAAACTACCTGCTTGCTGGCTCCTTAGCCTTACCTGAAGCAAAACACATTTGCAACACATTTGCAACATAATAAGCCAGGCCTGAGTCTAAGAGTAACAATTGTTTCATTATAGAAGCCGCAAGGTGAGGCAGAGGAGGCTTCCTTAGTAAAAGGCCTAGCCGTAAAGGAACAGCATCAATTATAGAAGATAAACAAACCCCAGCCCTTAAAGGAACAGCATCAATTATAGGAGATAAACCCCAGAACCTGCATCCAGCTGGCCTTGCTGGGACATTGGGTCAATGGGAGCTTTGGGCAGCTTTAAAGCCCCTAACCCAGCCTGGTCAGGCACGCCAGCAGGTGGGCATCCCCAGAGGGGTCCCAGACTGTGAGAGGGCACAGGCTGGGCTGAGGGACCTCCCGAGTGCACAGAGCGGCTGCAGGGCGGAACAGCGCAGGACCCAGGACCCGTGAGTGGAAAAGAGGGGGCAGGGTTGGAGGGCACCGGGAAGCGGGAAAGAGGCGGCAGGGTTGGAGGGCACCGGGAAGCGGGAAAGAGGCAGCAGGGTTGGAGGGCACCGCGAAGCGGGTAAGAGGCGGCAGG
>PVJC01048484.1:0-12509 GCA_004026665.1 Murina feae | reverse complement strand
AGTTACAGCAGGGACAAAAGCTGGCATGTGAGTGTGTCATTGGCCATAGGGGGCTGGAAATCTGTTTTGTTGTTGTTTTTTTGTTTTTTGACATGTGCTGTCAAGGAAGGAAAGGATCATTTAATGAAATCATTAAAATTCCTAAAGACTATTTCTTACATGGAAAGCAGCTATTATCTAATAAAACCCCAAAGATGTGCGGTCTCGACAGCAACAGAAATGTATCATATTTGAAGTCAAATTCATCAAACTTTTGCCTAATCTTTTTCCTCCTGTTTCTCTTCATTATCCTATCCCTGCTAAGAGCATCATTGTTCTCCCAATAACTTTGACTCCATATTTCTTTGGTTTCTCTCTTTCCCAAACTCTAACATTGAATGCTGTCACCAAACACCCTGGACTGTTCCTCTCTATTGTATCAAGTGTCTCTTATTTTCCCTATTTGTGTTACAGAGATGTAGTTTTGACCCTATTACTTCCTGTCTAGACCATTACAATAAATTCCAGTCAATTTTCCACTTGAGTCCAATTTAAACAATAACAATATTTCTATCTTAATTTTCTCAAAATACAATTCTATTCATATCACTTTTCTTCTTAAAAAGCTTCAGTTAGTGACAGGAGAAGATTTGACTTTGGGTGGTGGGCACATGATGCAATATACAGATCTTGTAACATAGAAATGCACACTTGAAACCTATATGTTCATGTTGACCAATGTCGCCCCAATAAATTTAAATAAATAAGCAAGCTTCAATGACTCCCCATTGACCAAGAATACATCTAAACCCCTTCATCTGCTATTCAAATCTACCACAACACAGTCCCAGCCAAGCTCTTTTTAAAAAATCTTTATTGTTCATATTATTACAGTTGATTCTCTTTTTTCCTTCCATAGCTCCCCTCCTCCCAGTTCCCACCCCATCCACTGCCCTTATCCTACCCCCCTACTGTCCTCATCCATAGGTGTATGATTTTTGTCCAGTCTCTTCCCATACCCCCAATACTTTCCCCCTGTGAATTGTCATTCCACTCCCTTTCTATGCCCCTGATTCTATTCTATTCACCACTTTATTCTGTTCATCAGACTTTTTTTATTCACTTGATTTTTAGGTTCACTTGTTGATAGATATGTATTTGTTGTTCATAATTTTTATCTTTACTTTTTCTTCTTCTTCCTCTTCTCAAAGGATACCTTTCAGCATTTCATATAATACTGGTTGGGTGGTGATGAACTCTTTTAGCTTTTTCTTGTCTGTGAAGCTCTTTGTCTGACCTTCAATTCTGAATGATAGTTTTGCTGGATAAAGTAATCTTGGTTGTAGGTTCTTGCTATTCATCGTTTTGAATATTTCTTGCCATTCCCTTCTGGCCTCTAAAGTTTCTGTTGAGAAATCAGCTGACAGTTGTATTGGTGCCCCCTTGTAGGTAACTGACTGATTTTGTCTTGCTGCTTTTAAGATTTTCTTCTTGTCTTTTGCCCTTGGCGTTTTAATTATGATGTGTCTTGGTGTGGTCCTCCTTGGATTCCTTTTGTTTGAGGTTCTCTGCACTTTCTGGTCTTGCAAGTCCATTTCCTTCACCAGGTGAGGGAACTTTTCTGTCATTATTTCTTCAAATAGGTTTTCAATATCTTGCTCTCTCTCTTCTTCTGGCACCTCTATAATTCTGATGTTTGTGCGCTTGAAGTTGTCCCATAGACTCCTTACACTATCTTCATATTTTTTGATTCTTTTTTCTTTAGGCTTTTCCTGCTGGGTGGGTTTTGCTTCTTCATATTTCATATCTTTGACTTGATTCTTGCGATCCTCTCGTCTGCTGTTGGATCTCTGTATATTATTCTTTATTTTAGTCAGTGTATGCTTAATTTCTAGTTGGTCCTTTTTCATATGCACGAGGGTCTCACTAAATTTATCAGCAGTCTCTAGAATATTCTTGAAAAGCCTTATAACCATGGTTTTGAACCCTATATCCAGTCGTTTTCTTTCCTCCATTTCTGTCATTTGTGACCTGTTTCTTTGTCTCCGCATTTTTGGCTGCTTCCCTGCGTTGACAGAGTGGCTTTAATCAGCTGTGTCTATGGTGGGAGAACTTCTATGCTGGAGACACCCTTATGGGGCAAGACTTACTTCAGTGGGGCTTTGGTGCCCACTAAGTCTGCCCCCTGAGTGCGTCCCTTATGAGTCTGAGGAGCTGTAGACTGGGTGGTCCCACTCTGACCACTGGGTACCCTGGCTCTTGTATCTCCAAGGAGATGCTATTTTAGCTTCTGCCTGGGGCTTCCCAGCCTTTTATATGCAAAAGCCTCTGTGGGCAGCTTGGGTGGGGCGGGGTCTTGGGGAGTCTACAGGGTGGAGCAACCAGCTATGGCCAATTCTCAGCCCTGCCCAAAGAGGCACCGGGTCTCAAGCCACTCTGGAGTTCCTCCCGGTGCCAACGATGCCAGACAGTCCAGCTCCTCCCCGTATGATTCTGAGTCCCCAGAAACTCACCTGGAACTGGAGTTCAGAGCCGTGGAAAGCTTGTGCTTCCCTCCGGTATGAAATGCTACCAGCCCTTTCCGTGAGCCCCTTCACGCACTCCTCTGTACCTCTACACTTTATTTCCGCAGCTCCTCTGCGTCTCAGTCTCTTTCTAGTTGTAGAATTTCAATTCAGCCAGCCTTCCTGTGGATCTGGGTGATGTCCATTTTTTCTTTTCGTTGTGGTTTTGTAATAGTTGTGCCCAGCAGCAATTCCGGTGTTCACCTATGCCGCCATCGTGGTTTCTCCGAGAGCTGCTTTTCCTTTTTGTGTTGACTTTACATTCATCAGAGGCCATTGAATTCAGAATTCGATTCTTATGTAATAGAGGCCAACAATAGCCCAGAGAGGTTATTACACAAAGAAAGGAAGCTGACAGTCCCCTTTGTTTTCTTCTAAAAGGCATAACCACCTTTCTAAAGACTACAGCATTTTCCATAAAATGGTTTTAATTTGGGTCACGGGTTGAACACTTGCTGTGTTCCAGACCTAGCTAAGTGTTGGTGACCAGCCATGGACAATGGGTTATGGTCTCTGACTCCATGGTGTGTGAGTCCTAACTGGGCAAACATGTAGAAAAACGTTGAGTTGTTGTTTTTTAAATATATATTTTTATTGATTTCAGAGAGGAAGGGAGAGGGAGAGAGAGATAGAAACATCAATGATGAGAGAGAATCATTGATAGGCTGCCTCCTGCACACCCCCTACTGAGGATCGAACCCTCAACCCTGGCAAGTGCCCTTGACTGGAATCGAGGCTGATGCTCTTATCTACTGAGCCAAGCCAGCTACGGCAAGTTGTTGTTGTTTTTCTCTCAATCAATTATGAAGTTATCTAGTATTGATGTCTCAAAGCAATGGCAAGTCATGAAATTCCCATGAGTAGATTAGAGTCAGTTTAAAAAATGACACCTCCCATTTCTTAGCACAGCCCTAAACATGTCCTGTCTCATCGACAGTTAAAGAAGCCTCATGTGTACCATGGTAGCTTTCTCTCCCTGCTAGCAGGCAGGCGCTGCGGCCAGCCCCTTGTTAAACATACATTGCCTTGGAAATGTACCTTGTGCCTGTCACCATAGCAACACCCTGAGAATGACCTCAGCAGCCACTCAAAATCATTTCTACAAAACAAATTATAGCTATAATTAACTTTCTGAATTTACTCTACACTATAAATTTGTTCAGACCTTGGTGTTTCTTTGTAAAAGGTTAAATGAATGGAATAATCCATTGCGAACCCATCCACCCAATATTCACCAACAGTTTTCCCTCAGAGTAGGAGATGCTTCCATGGGAAGTACAATTCGGTTAAGAGATTATTCCATTGCCTTTTCTCACAATGTGACCAGAATCAACAAATGAGGATATTCTGGTTTTATCATGCCAGAACGCCATTTGTAAGGGAATAGAGTGGCCTTTCCCCCTAAGCAAACGTAAAATGCAGAGTGCTGGGTCCCTCTCTCCATGTTCTGTAGTAAGCCAGAGGGAAGGAGACAGGGGCTGGGACTTACACAGGCAGAAGCTCTCCTTGGCGGTGAAAATGCTGGTCTTTGTTGCCTGCAGGTTTCACCTGCTTCACAAATGATCTGCAACATGTCTTCAGTCCTGGTGCAGCCTCTGAACTGCCCAGACCTTCCCTGAGGAGAAAATAGTTTGGAGAGTTTATTGTTTTGTTTTTCTTGCCTTGTTCTGGGATGTTTGGGTTTGGTTTGGTTTTGCTCCTAGATAATATGTGTTGCAACTAGCAGGCCTTGATATACTTCCTTTCCATTTTGTGGTTAAACTAGATTAACTTTTTTACTCCAAGTGAAGTGAGCCTTTCTGTCCACCATCCAACTGAGGCAAAGCAAAAAGAATATCAAGCAGTCACTGTGGTTTATTTTCAAGAGAATCAGAAATGCGTGGAACATCATTAGGGGCCATAAAATTTCTGTGCCATAAAATATGTTCCTGTGTGAGCAAGGAACAGATGGAACAGAGTCTGGCAGGCAGCAAGCACTCAGTAGTTCATTGTGGTTATCCTGTTGTTACTCTCTATGAACTATACTGTCATTGAAAAGGTGCATAAAAAAGGTGAAGAGGAAAATAAAATTCTTGCAAGAAGATGTTTTATATTCAGCTGATGTCTCTGTAATGCCCAGTTCACAGAGAGACACCACTGACAGTATTTTTAGCGCAGCCTGTACATCCTTGTAAGTGGTTTTTCAGTCGCAGGTGTATGCCCCGATTTTATCTTACCTGAACATGTTTTTCAGGCAGCTCAGTTGACTCCTCTAAATTGGGAGAGATCAGCCAGGTTCCTACTGTGCATAGTGACAGGTATTTTCCCACTGCATGTGCTGGTTCTTTAAATTTTTCTGTGCAAATGTTGTGTTTAAACATGGAGCGGTTCATCTTTGAGAACAGAGAGCCATCATTCTTCTTCACCACAGGAACACAACAGCTCCTTGTGTGCAAGAATTAGCCACCCTCTATTCTGACCTCTGTGTATTGGGTTAAGTGAGTAGAAATGGTTTATTGGGCAGCATATTTCTGAGCAAGCTTACCAGTGTAAATGAGAAGCTCTCTGATTTCTCTAAATTAAAAATTTGTATACAGCCATTAAATAAATGTTGACCTTGTAGGTTTCAAAATGTATATTCATTTCACGTTTTTCAAATCAAGGAGCTGATAAATCAGGAAAAGCTATCTCCATAGAGTAGCCAGTTGGTTATGCATTAATGTGTGGTGAGCTGGTTTATCTATAGAATGAGGTACAGACCAACTCTTAGAACATGGGTTTGTTAACCCCATCAGACGATCCCAAGATGGTGCCAAGAGACTGACTCAAACTTTGGGCCCAGTACATGTTTATATTTCCTTCCTGCCTCTCCCCCTTTTTGTCCTCGAGCCAGTTTTTTTTTTTTTTAATAATTAAAGATACCAGACTGGTTCTAATCAGTCAGTAGAGAGCGAATTGCCAGCTAGAGAATCACTGATGTTTTGGGATAAGGCCACCAGAATACTAATTAGTTGCTTTGGTGGAATTCCTAGGCTGACACATTTTTTTGTCTTAATAATTGATGGACCTCTAAAAAGGTGATGATTTTATTTCTTTGTTAAAGTCAGACTTAACTCCACTATTTTATGACTCCATGAATCTTAGAGACTTAATATAACTTTTTTCCAACACCCTTTTTTATATTTAATAATATCATTGATATGGAAACATCATTAGTATGAATGGTATTTAAATAGTGCTGAAAGGAAACCCATCCATCCATCCAAACAAGATATATTCATTAAGTGCTATTTGCCAGGCACTCTTTAGGTACTAAGGCAGGAATAATGATGGGTGGGACAGAGTCCTTATCTTAGGTCAGATCTGGAGTGTTTGTGCTCAGTGGGCTATAACATGCTCTGCACCAAACAGTCTGTGTCATACATCTCAGCGCTCACTGTCTCTTACTTGTGGGCATGAAGGTACTGCAGCTCTCGCTCCCTTTAGTTCTATGAAGGGCTCCATCTTTTCTTTAAGTCTTACTCACAGTTAATTACTTTGTGTTCACACTTTGTAATTGTCTTCTGAAACCATTTCTATGTCGTGACTCTTTGAAGTCATGAAGATGCCACACAGAACAGTCACATTCATCTGTTTGTCATCAATGATATCAAATCATGTCATTCTCAACGCTGGAAATTAATTTTTGCACTTTGAGAGAATGAAAAGCGAATGGAATATAATATTTTTTAAAATGCCAAAATTATACTGATAGAGAATATAGATGTTACCAGGCGTTAGGATTGGGATGGGGAGAACAGGGCAGTTGCTTTGTGGTAACAGAACAATTTTGTATCCTGATTGTGGTGGTGATTGCACGAATCTCTACATGTGATAAAATTTCATACAACTGTATGTCCCCCGAATATATGTGTGTGTGTATGTGTGTGTAAAAACTGGTGAAATCTAAATAACGTCTGTAGTATAGCTAATAGTACTGTATCAATGTCAATTTCCTAGTTTTGATCATGTATTATGGTTACTAAGTTTTTAGCTTTGGGGGGGGTAGGGGTGAGTGTAAGGGATTTCTCTGTAAAATTTTTGCAATGTCTTAAGAGTCTAAAATTATTTCAAAAACATACGAGGTTTTTTCCTCCAAAAGGAATAGAAAAGTATAAGCTGATAAATTTAAAGTTTAGGTTTGGTGACCCTAAACACTGGGAATATCTGACTTTAGCGTTACCTCAATAACTAGAAACCTCGTGGCTTCACTTTATTTTTTTTTTCTCTTGGCTTCACTTTAATCATGAATGATTTAGACTTTGGACAGAAGTTTGGATAGGGTATTTTATGTCCTCTCTTATGGCATGAAGGAAATACATTCCAGGAAGAAGCTCTCATGTTCTGCAAAAGGCAAAAAAATAAAAATGCATTCTGACCTTATATGGAACTCTTATCTGTTTATTTATACAAACATCGTTTTTAGAAATAATTTAAAAACTATTTGCTTTAAACTCCTATTTTACGCACCAGACCTGCTAAACAGGTAGAGGATAGGAGACTCATCTGAATTATTTTCTTCTCCCTCTTTACTCTCATATGGGTTCTAATTGATTGTAAGAGAAGCAATGAGCAATGCAGTGAACCAGTTAATCCTTAGAGAGGTAATCTTGCTCTGACCAGTGGAAGGTTGAATTTAATCTTTTGAGTTCCCTAACTTCTCTACCACTTTCTGAGGTCTTTCTTTCCATTCTCCACTTCTCTCTTAATGATTCGTTTTTGTCCTTCTCTTTCCATTGGCAGGTGTGGTGTGATGGTGTCACTGATGTTCTCATTGTGTCTTCCCTCCTCTAGCTATCTTAATGACTTGGACCGTGTTGCTGACCCTGCCTACCTGCCTACGCAACAAGACGTGCTTAGAGTTCGAGTCCCCACCACAGGGATCATCGAATACCCCTTTGACTTACAAAGTGTCATTTTCAGGTAGTAACTGAGTCCGTACAACCCACTTCTGAACTGTTATGCTTTGAGTACACTTGGTGAACTCTATAAATATTGAAATCATATGTATGTTTTAAAACAGTATCACCTTTATACCAATTATTATCATTAGATCCACAAAATGAAACCATGTGTCCCTGAAAGAGGAATCGGAGGAAAGATCTGTGGGTAGGTTTCCCATCTCAGATTAAATTATCAGGAAATTTTAGTTTGCTAATGTTGAACAAAATTAATTTGTCAAACATTAGTCCTGATTATATTTTTTGGGGAGGGGATCATTTAATCTACAAGGACAATGGATATATTTTTGTATTTTTGTAAGATATGAATAATCTTATGACCTATGAGTAATAGAACTTATATGTTGGCAGAAGCTCTTGCAGGTCATTGTTCTCTCCAAGCTCCCTGGTACCAATGCAGAATTCTTCAGTAGCAATAAAACTCTGGGATGCTTTGTATTCCTAAGATATGTGGCTTGAAAATTTTCAAAACACAAGATTTTAAATATGGATTGAGTAACCTAGTCTAAATTTAAGAAAATAGAGTGAAAATTTATGACTTCCTCCCTCACAGCTGCTGTTCTGAGTAATACTTTAGCATAGGTATTATCTTTTTTTAAGATGAGGAAAAAAGTAAGCAATACTGATTACTTTCACTTAATCTCTTACTCCACCATCACTCAGTTGTACTGTTAGAATACAAACCACAGGGTGAGAAATGAAGGTCTGTGAGTATCTCTTTGAGTGTGGAGAGTTGAGTTCCTTGTTAGAGCCCATCCCATGAAGAAAAACTGCGCGCAATGCGGGGTTGTGAAGTAGAAGTGTGTAATTCCTCCTGTGGAACTCTGCCACGAGACTCTGATGAGCACGCCCTCCGCTATTCCTTGCCAAAGTCCCTGCCAAAGTCCTATGTGTTTTATTCGTATCAGTCTGTGCACCGTGGTCGCATCTAGCTGCCGTACTCTGCTCTAATAGACAGATCCCAAAGTGGGAGATATTTTGGAAATGATTCTGAGCCTCAGTTTTTTTCATCTATATAACAATTGCATTAAATGATCACCAAGGTTCCTTATAGCTTCGACATTCTGAATTACTTAAATTTTTGAGTTCACTGCATTTAGATATCTTTAATTTGAAACACCCAAATTTCCTTCCTCTATAACCATACTACAGAATATTTTCAGAAAACATAGCATTTCTTAGAGGTTTTTATCACCTTACTGTTTTATAAATAATAACTTCTGAAACCAGGTTACTATTGCATCTTATTTTTTTCTACGTGTGTGCACTCACATTTAAAGAACATTTTTGCCACTACAGAAATAGTAGTGATTTTGAAAAATAATTTTCTGCCAACATCAAAAGCATGGTGTAGAGATTAATGTGACATGATTTCATGTAAATGAGTAGCATACTATTCACTCATCACCAGGGAAGAGCTAGCATTTTGATTTTTCTAAAGACCTAAGAATCTTAGTTTTGATGTCCATCATTCATAAGTCTCCTGAGTCCATGGTTTTGCCCCTATGATACGTCTTCTGTGCCTTAAAGAACTTTTGGAAGCAGTCACTGGAAGAGCCTTAATTTCTTAATATAGGTTTAATGCTTAGCGACAGGAGAACACCAGGAACAATTGCAATCTTCAACAAATACTTACAGAGCCATACTCTGAAACTTTTTTACCTAAAGCCCCCATTCTCTGAAAGTATTTTATCCTGTGAACATTATGCACATTTTTGTTGAAATATGGAGCAATAGTTTGAAGAAACTTGGATTCAGTGCCAAGTGCTGCTAGGTATTTTCATATATATACATAATCACTCAAATTAATTGATAATGTTGGTTTCTGAGCAGTAACTCGGCACAAAATTGAAGTGTTAAAAACAAGTCATTGAATTAGTTCAAATGATGGCCTCTTGTAGCATATTTTATGGCAGGTTAGCAAGTTCTTTTATGCATAAAGCTATTCACACTGTTATCCAATATGACTGGACCTGCCCCAAATTATTTCTAATATTGGAAGAAAAAAAGCCCCAAATGCTTACCCTACTGATAAAGGATCAGGGGAGTTGTGTTTGGATTTAGCTGAAGCATCACACACAACCTATATTGAATTGTAGAGCATCTTCCATCTTCTCAATGTATTTACAATCATTTCTAGCATCTTTGAGAAATATATGAGGATCTTCATTCTCACTTTATAGGAAGATAGTCTGAAGTCAGTTTTTGCCATTAGGGTTTAATACAAATACAACGCATTTTTTTTTTTTTTTTACTCCTTAGTGCTTGATTAAATAAAACCATTTTTCTTGGCTTGGCACAGAATTATTTTTTACAGAGTTATAATTTTCGTACACATCTGGTAACATCCTGCTAACCACAATGATTTTTTACCAAGGATGTCTTGATTGTGGTTGTTCGATAACAGAAAATTAGTAGATGTTCACTAAGTATCAGTTGAATTGACTTGGATGACTATTCTCTTTAGAGAATATTTTCCCTAAGTTTTGTAAGTAAAGCTATATTTACATTGACTTTTTCTTTATATGCTATTAATATGAATATTGTTAACCTTGCAGAATGGTCGATGTAGGGGGCCAAAGGTCAGAGAGAAGAAAATGGATACACTGCTTTGAAAATGTCACCTCTATCATGTTTCTAGTAGCGCTTAGTGAATATGATCAAGTTCTCGTGGAATCAGACAATGAGGTGAGTGCCCGTGCACAGGCAGTGGGTGGTCATTTTATTATTTGATACAAATAAATCATAGGATGTCAGGTGTGGGATATGGAGTAAACTGACTTCATTGCTTTCTTGACTATTGACTTGGGGATTTTAAAAATAACCGTATGGTACACTCAGAAAGGTAAGCTCTTTTGTCCGATGTATGAGTAGGTCTGTGTGTTCAGCTTTAATTAGATGCAATTTGATACTTTCCACACTATGCAGAGGCTCTGAAAATGAAAATAACACAGAAATCTTAGGCTAGTCATCAGATGGTATTGTAGCCTTCTCCCTGAAGGCTGGAGTCGGGGTGTAGGAGTGAGTCAGCCTGTTGTGTTTTGTTTTCATTTTGTCTAAACCATTGTTTGTGTGGTGGGTGGGTCCCAAAGAGTACTCAAAGCTCAAAACCCCTCCTGGCAAGTGTGAATGACTTTGCAGCTGAGCTCTAAATCAGTCTGTTATGGAGCCAGGAGGTGTCTTGGGGATGGGGCCTTTCTGCTCTTACAGCATAATTTTGTCTCTACTAAGCAGGGAGTGATTGAAAAAGGGTCCTTGGTATGCCTGTCTGGAGATATATGATTCAGTAATGTAAGTTCCTCCCCATTACATGAAAATTTAACAGGTATAAATATGGATTTTAAGGATATCAAAGGTTTGATGATGAGTTGAGCATCCTATCTAATAAAAGAATAATATGCAAATTAGATGTCACTCTGTCACAAAAGATGGCTGCTCCCATAGCCACAAGATGGTGGCTCTCATAGCCACATGCTATCTAATAAAAGAGTAATATGCAAATTAGGCATCACTCCATCACAAAGATGGCCACCCCCATAGCCACAAGATGGCGGCACCCAGTCCAGCTCAGTCCCACCACTGAAGTGGTCAGACCTTATTAGCCAGGCAGGTGGCGAGGGAGGTGGGGGACCGGAGGGGAAGAACAGGTGATCAGAGGGGGCTGGGGGTTCCCTGCCCAGGCCAGAGGGCTTCACCAGAGGCCTCAGGCATGGGCAAGGGTGGAGCTGGCAATCGGAGGGGGCAGGAGCAGAGCCGGTGATCGGAGGGGCAGGGGCAGAGCCTGCAATCGCAGGGGTCTGGGCACAGGTGGAGCTGGCAATGCAGGGGTCTGAGGGTCCTCTGTCCAGGCCTGCAGCCTTGGCCAGAGGCTGCCAGTGGGGCAAGGGCAGAACCAGCAGTGACAGGGGCAGGATCAGAGCCAGTGGTCGCAGAGACCTGGGCCCTGCGAAGCTGATGTTCAGAGGGGTGTGGGGGTCTTCTGACCAGGTCTGCAGCTTCAGGCAGAGACTGCAGGCCTGGGCAGGGTCAGAGCCAGTGATTGCAGGGGTCTGGGGGTCCCCTGCCCAGGCCTGCATCCTTGGCCAGAGGTTACAGGCATGGGCAGGGGTGGAGCTGGGATTGGAGGGGTAGGGGTGAAGCCAGTGATCAGAGTGAACTACAGAGGAAACACCTTTTCCTACCGCTCATTGGCTAAGCTCTCTGTATGCCACTGGTAATATTCTTAGTTATTTGGGTAATGAGAATCCCAAAAGGCCATCTAGGGTTTTTCCACTACACTCCTGGAGAAAAAAAATGAAGGTCCACTGCTGGAGGGCTAAGAAATGTAATATCCTGCCCTAGCCGCTTTGGCTTAGTGCATAATGCCTCAGCCTGCCGACTGCAGGGTCTGGGTTCAATTCTGACAAAGGGCATGTACCTAGGTTGCAGGCTTTTCCCTGGCTGGGGCCCAGGTCAGGGCGTATGCAGGAGGCAGCCAGTCAAAGTGTTCCTTTCACTTTGATGTTTCTCTTTGTTTTTCCCTTCTCTTCTACATTCTCTAAAAACCGATGGAAACATATCCTTCAGGTGAGGATAAAAAAAAAAAAAGAAAGAAATGTCATATCCTATGAAAGACACATCTTAAAAATTCCTAAAGAAAGTTGTCATTTCTTCATGGTGAAGGGACTGGAGTCTGTGTTGATGAAAACATCTTGATGGCTGCGGTGACTGGTAGTGGCTTCAGCAGTAGGGTGATGGGGCTGGTGGCTTCCCCTAAATAGCCTGGTCACCTCCCACAAAGGGAGGCCAGACTGCGGCTTAGGCCCGCTCCCTAAGGGGAGCAGGGAGCTGGCCTAAGCTGTCAGTAGGACACCCCCTGAGTGATCCCAATATGTGAGAGGAGGCAGGCTGGGCTGAGGAACCCCACCCCCACCCCCAGTGCACGAATTTTGTGCACCAGGCCCCTAGTAGAATATAATTAAAGGGCATAGAAAACTGACTTTGAGCT
>PVJC01048483.1:0-12508 GCA_004026665.1 Murina feae | reverse complement strand
TGGCATTGTGGGAGACAGGACAGGTGGGGATCCAGAATGGGGAATGACTTCAAATGCGTAGCAGTTATTATTTGGGGAATGTTAAAGATGTTCTAAAATTAGCAGGGATGTTTGAAACTGCAAATATATCCAAAGCCACGCCCACCAATCAGTCAGGATAAAATATGCAAATTAACTCAACTAAGATGGTGGTGGCCACGGAGTTGGAGTTGCCCTAGGCGATGGAGGAAGTAAGGGCCCTGCTCTACTCAAGGCTACAAAGTTTCAATTATAGAAGTTAAATAAATCCTAGATACCTGCTTCCAGCCAGGCACTCCAGTAGGGACCCGAACTCTGAAGGGACTGGGCAGCCTGAAACGGCCATTAGCTCCTCACTCAGGTTGGCCAGGCACACCAGCAGGTGGACATCCCCTGAGGGGTCCTAGACTGTGAGAGGGCACAGGCCAGACTGAGGGACCCCCCCTGAGTGCACAAATTTTTGTGCACCAGGCCATCCTATATAATAAAAGCGTAATATGCAAACTGACCATCTCTTCAGGATGCCTAAGCCATGTCTACCAGCCAATCAGAGCGACTGTATGCAAATTAACCCAGCCAACATGGAGGCCGGCACTCAGGGAGCTGAGTAAATAGGCAGTTTCCGTTGCAGCATGAGTGAAACTGTTTGCGGGCCACCTGGGCTTCTCTTAGCTCCAGGGAACAACATATTTGCAACTTTGTTTCAATCCTAGAAGCCTCAGGAGCTGAAGCAAACAGCAGGCCGGGCCTGACTTCTAAGGGAAACATTGTTTCATTATAGAAGCCAGAGCTAAGCAGAGAGAAGGTTTTGTTAACTGCCTAGGCCCCAGCTTAAAGGAACAGTGTATCAATTATAGAAGATAGACAAACCCCAGAAACCTGCTTCCAGCCAGTCTTGCTGGGACATTGGGTCAATGGGAGCTGTGGGCAGCCTGAAAGTCTAAAAACACCCCTCTCCCTGTCACCCAGATTGGCCATACCCCAATGGTGTGAGGGACACCACTGGGGGCTTGGCAAGCCTGCAAACAGCCATCAGCCCCTCACCCAGACTGGCCAGGTAGCCCAGTAGGGATCCAAAACCTGAAGGGATTATGGGCAGCCTGAAAGCCTGAAAGCGCCCCTCAGCCTGTCACCAGGCTGGCCACACCCCAATGGGGTGAGGGTCCCCATTTGGAGGCTTGGCCAGCCTGCAAAAGGCCATCAACTCCGCATCCAAGCTGACCAGGCACACCAGCAGGTGGAAATCCCCAGAGGAGTCCCAGACTGTGAGAGGGCACAGGTCAGGCTGACGGACCTCCTGAGTGCACAAATTTCTGTGCACTGTGCCCCTAGTGTGTGTGTGTGTGTGTGTGTGTGTATATATATATACTAGGGGCCCGGTGCACAAAAATTTGTGCACTCGGCAGGGATTGGGGGGGTACTTAGTCCCTGCCTGTGCTCTCTCACAGTTTGGGACCCTGGAATCCATTGGGGCACACAGCACACACAGAGGGCACACCTCCCTGTGTGCTGTGTGCCCCCCACCGATTTCCAGGCCTCAGACTCAGGGGCAGAGCTGGCTCGGATCCTCCACCTCCCCGGATCCTCCGCCTCCCCTCCCCCCAGGCTGCCCAGCCGCCTGGAATCCAATGGGGGGGGGCACGGGCACTCAGGGAGGTTATCCCTCCCTGAGTGCCCGTGCCCCCACCCCATCATCGATCTACTTCCAGGCTGCAGGGCAGCCTTGGGGCCTGGGCTGGCTTGCTCCGCCAGGCCCCCGCTGCCCTGCCGCCTGAAATCGATCGTGGGAGCACAGGCACACATGCCTCTGTGCCCGAGCCCCCGGGATCACGGATCTACTTCCAGCTGCAGGGCAGCCTGGTGGCCTGGGCTGGCTTGCTCCCTCAGGCCCCAGATGCCCTGCCACCTAAAATCAATCGTGGAGGCTCAGGCACTCACGGAGGCGTGTGTGCTGGTGCCCCCGTGATCATGGATCTACTTCCAGGCTGCAGTACAGCCTGGGGACCTAGGCTGGCTTGCTCCCCCAGGCCCCAGCTGCCCTGCCACCTGAAATCCATCGCGGGAGCACGGGCACACACGCCTCTGTGCCCGAGCCCCTGGGATCACGGATCTACTTCCAGCTGCAGGGCAGCCTGGGGGCCTGGGCTGCCCTGCTGCCTGAAATCGATCGTGGAGGCTCGGGCACTCACGGAGGCGAGTGTGCCCGAGCCCCCGCGATCACGGACCTACTTCCAGGCTGCTTTCTGCCTGGAGGTGTGGGGCTGCGGGCGGTTGCTCCTCCCCCCCTCCCCCCCACCCGTGTGGCCTGCAGGAAGGCAACAGATGGCGGTGAACACCTGGAGGCTTGCCTCTGGGTGTCTGCCACCACCATCTTGGCTGGACTAATTTGCATACAGCTGCTCTGATTGGCTGGTGGGCGTGGCTTACCTGTCCCGAAGAAACGGTTAATTTTACTATTTCGCTTTTATTAGTTTAGATATATATATATATATAGAGAGAGAGATAATATGCAAATTAGCTGAGACGCTGTAACAATCATGTCTGGCTCAGGACAAAGTTGTGCACGCAGATGGGTGGGAGAGGGGACTGCTTGTGCTGTGAAGCAAGCCACAGATGGTGCAGCCCTGGAGTGGAGGCAGAGGTTTGGGCCCAAGCTGCTGTCACCATCTGGCCTCAGCACATGAGTTGCAGAGGATACACCTTTTCCGACCACTCATTGGTTAAGTTCCCTGTATGCCACTGGCAGCATTCTTGATAACTTGGGTAATAAGAATCAAAGAAGTTGAATCTAGTGTTTTTCCACCTCACTCCTGGAGAAAAAAATGAAGGTCCGCTGCTGGGGGGCTAAGAAATTATGTCATATCCTGCCCTAGCCAATTTGGCTCAGTGGATAGAGCCTCAGCCTGTGGACTGCAGGGTCAGGGTTCAATTCTGACCAAGGGTATGTACTTAGGTTGCAGGCTCCTTCCTGGCCAGGGTCCAGGTCAGGGCTCACGCTGGAGGCAACCAATCAAAGTGTCCCTCTCATTTTGATGTTTCCTTGTCTTTCTCTCTCTCTTCCACATTCTCTAAAAATTAATGGAAACATATCCTCAGGTGAGGATTAAAAAAGAAAGAAAGAAAGAAAGAAAGAAAGAAAGAAAGAAAGAAAGAAAGAAAGAAAGAAAGAAAGAAATGTCATATCCTAGGAAAGCGACATCTTGAAAATGCCTAAAGAAAGTTGTCATTTTTTCATGGTGAAGGACCTGAGTGAATGTTGATGAAAACACCTTAGTGGCCAGCAGTGGCAGCAGCAAGGGGTGATGGGGGTGACACCTTCCCCTGATCAGCTCACAGATGGAGGCCAGTCTGTGGCTTAGGCCCACTCCCCATGAGGGCTCCCAGACTATGAGAAGGGGAAGTCTGGGCTGAGGGACCTCTCCCCCAACACACACACTCAGTGCACAAATATTGTGCATCAGGCCTCTAGTATATAGATAAAACTCTAATATGCAAATAGACTGAATGGCAGAAAAACCAAACACCCAACAAGTGGCCACTATGAAGTGCGCTGACCACCAGGGGGTGCGTGTGGAACATGGCAGGTATTGGGCACTGTAGGATGGTGGAGCTGGTGAGTGGGAGCACCAGACCAAGGCAGGGCACTGTCTGTGGGGTGAGCCTCTGGTGGTTACTGAAAATTCTTTGCTCCAGTGCACTGCAGTCCCACCCAGCGCTCTTACCTGCTGCTGGCACTGGCACCAATCGCTCCATGCCGTCATTGCATGGAAGCAGTGGTGACAGGAGTGGGGCTTCCAGCAGACAAGGGACCAGGGGACATGTGGGAGGGGCTAGATGGGAGCACAGAGGATGGACCAAGACCTGCCATTGTGCCCACCACAATCTCACAACCCACAGTTCCTTCCGAGGTGCTTGAATTCCTGTACTGGGGCCCTAGTATACTAATAAAGATGTAAAAAACCAGCACTTTATTATTGTGAAGATAATGTTGGGCTTTGCAATAAGAAAGATAACTGAGTTCAATCTCTACTTTTTCCTATTTTAGCTGTCTGACTACAGAACTTCCTGATTCTCTCTGTGCCTCTGGTGCTTCTATATAAATAAAATAAAATAAAAAGCTTTTGTGACCATTAAATTATCTAATGCACAAAGCAATTAGCCTGATTTTTAATACACTATAGGTATACAATCAATGTATAATGTTTTTATTATCCTGGTAGAAACTTTATTTTATATACAAGCAGATCTCAAAAAGCAAAGTCTCTTGAATATAGTACCATGTAGCCTTAAAGAACATTAGTTTGCTAATTAGCTGAAATATTCAGGTAATCAGGCTTACAAGCTGAAAAAATATAACTAATACATTTACATTGATCATGACATTGCCTTACTACTGCACTGCTACTATCCTATCAGGAATTGTGGATTCTTAATTAAGTACTGTTCATTTTGATCATCATCATCATCAGGATGATTTTCACAGTGTAATAACTGAATTGCATCCATTCAGAAAGCACATTCTCAGCACATGTTAATCTCTCTATGATGACTCTGTGCTATAGTAGATAGTATTCCAATTGTTCAACTAAGACAACATAGTTATTGTTACTCATAAGCTCTCTGCTCCTTAAAACAGCTAGCATTTAAAGTTGTCTCTGTCTGGCTTATTAGCAAATGAAATGAGCACACAGTTCACCAGTTCACTTGGTAAGAGACCTTTCAGGAATGATTTTCTTTAACCCTGACAACAATCAAGTTTTACGCATGAGGAAACTGTGGTTCAGAAGAGGCATGGCACTGACACAGGGTCACAAGCTCAGCTCATAAGCAAAACTGATGCAGTGATGCAGAATTGTTACTGCTTTTGCTCGTGTTTTTATTTTTTGAGACAAAAATTAGGTTACATTGTCTAATAAACTTATTTTTAAATCAAAATTTTCTTATAAACCCCAGATTTGTGCTTCTATAGCTAAACTTAACTTAGCACCAAGAGGAGGTAGAAACTTTCTTAATATTGTTTGACAATGATCATTATCCTGCTAATGTCAGCATTGATGAAGTACCAGGTGAAGACAACTTGTCCACAGAAAGAACCAGTCTTCTGCTTACAGATGTTCTAAGTATTTCCTCTGCAGCAGGTTGGATCCAAGCTTGGGAAATACAACAGTACATTAAAAACCACTAATCTCTGCCTTACCTAACATCATTTCTTCGGGACACCTAAGCCACACCCACCAGCCAATCAGAGCGACTGTATGCAAATTAATACAGCCAAGATGGAGGCCAGAAGTCACAGAGCTCCTAGGGTAAACAAGCAGCTTCCCTTGCAGCAGGAGTAAAACTGTTTGCCAGCCGGCTGGGCTTCTCCCGGCTCCAGGCAACAAGATATTTGCAACATTGTCTCAATTATAGAAGCCTTGGAGTTGAATCAAACAGCAGTCCTGGCTGCACAACATTCTTTCAATTTTAGAAGCCACAGAGCTGAAGCAGACAGGAGGCTTCGTTACTTGCCTAGGTTTCGGCTTAAAGGAACAGTGTATCAATTATAGAAGATAAATAAAACCCAGAAACCTGCTTCCAGCCAGCCTTGCTGGGACATTGGGTCAATGAGAGCTGTGGGCAGCCTGAAATCTTGAAAATAGCCCTCAGTCCATCACCCATGCTGGCCACACCCCAATGGGGTGAGGGACCTCACTGGGGGACTTGGCCAGCCTCCAAACAGCCATCAGCCCCTCACCCAGGCTGGCCAGGTACCCCAGTAGGCACCCAAAACCTGAAGGGTCTGTGGGCAGCCTGAAACCGGCCCTCAGCCCCTCATTCAGGCTGGCCACACCCCAATGGGGTGAGGGTCCACACTGGGTGGCTTGGCCAGCCTGCAAACAGCCATCAGCCCCTCAGCCAGGCTGACCAGGCATGGCAGCAGGTGGACATCCCCTAAGGGGTCCCAGACTGCGAGAGGACACAGGCTGGGCTGAGGGACCACGCTGAGTGCACAAATTTTTGTGCACCTGGCCCCTAGTAGCATATAAAAATCAGTACTGAAGAAAAATAAAATAAGAAAAAGGGGCTAGAGAGTGTTGGTACCAGAAGGAATTGCAATTTTTAATAGGGTGAATAGTGAAGGTCATGCTGAGATAATTATATTTATGCAAAGTTTGGAAGAGATAAAGGAACAAGATATGTGATAAATTCAAAAAGAGATTTGCAGGCAGGAGAACAGCAAGTACAGAAGTTTTAAGATGGATTTTAGTTTTTTTGTCACAGTGCAAATAACAAAAGAAACATAAATAAAGTGGATTTCATTAAAAACTCTTCATCAACAGGTGCTATCAAGAAAGTGAAAAGATGACCCAGAGAATTGGAGAAAATATTTGTAATCATGTATCTGATAAGAATCTAGTATCCAACAACTCAGCAACAACAACAACAGCAAACAAACAACATAATTTTAAAATGGGCAAAAAATCTGAATACATATTTCTCCAAAGAAGAATGCAAATGACCAACAAGCCCATGGAAAGATGTTTATCACTGATTATTAAAGAAATGAAATCAGAACCATAATGAGATTTCACTTCACATCTGCTGGGATGGTTATAATTTAAAAAGCGGGGGGGGGGGGCAGTGAGGAGGGAATAACAAGTGTTTGTGAGGAGGGTCCAGAATATGGAAGACCTGAGAAGTCACCATTCCTGCTCTGAGTGAGACGGGGAGAAACTGGGTCACTGAGTTCAGGAAGGAACAAGCACACATCAGCTTATGTGTAGAGAATAAGCTAAAGAGTGTGGAGGGAAGAAGCAAGAGAGTTCATTTAGGTGGCATTTGTAATAATCTAAATAAGAGCTGATGAGTCATAAGCTTGGAGAGTGATAAAGATGGTGATAAAGGTGGTCAATTTCTGCATATATTTTGGTTATAGACAACAGGATTAAGAATGTTATAAATGACTCACAGAGGGGAGGGGAGTTGTGGAATTAGGTGAAAAGGTAAAGGAATTAAGAATTAAAATTTGGTAATAACATGCCCTAGATGGTTTGGCTCAGTTGATAGATAGAGCATCAGCCTGCAGACTGAAGGGTCTCAATTCGATTCCAGTCAAGGGCACATGCTCAGGTTGTGGGGTTGAGCCCCAGTAAGGGGCATGCAGGAGGCAGCCGATCAATCATTCTATCTCATCATTGACGTTTTTCTCTCTCTCCCTCTCCCTTCCTCTCTGAAATCAATAAAAATATATTTTTAAAAAATTAGTGACAAAATAGTCACAGAGATATAAATTACAGCATAGGGAATATAATCAATAATATTGTAATAACTATGTATGGTGCCAGGTGGGTACTAGAAATATGGGGGTGAGGACTCCATAAAGTGTATGGTTGTCTAACCACTATATTGTACATCTAAAATTAATATAGAATACTGTTGCTTGTAAATTGTAACTGCAAACATGTTATGAAAAGGCAGGGGAAAAAGAGGAATCAGGGATATTGGCAAAGTTTCTTGGTCTGAGCACCTGCCATTTACAAAGTTGGGAAAGAATGCTGGGGGAGCAGATGCAGAGAAAGAAAATCAGAAAATTATTTTTGGACATTGAAAGACCAGTAGGCGGGCAGGCATGTCAACCTCATATCCAGAAAAAGCATCTTAGCAGGGGGAGTTAAATTAAAAGTCTTTGTCATGTGACTGAACTGTAACCCCAAAGCCCACTCCTCCTTTTAGGTATGAGGAGAAAAGAAAAACAAGAAGGTAGAGAAAGCAGTCAGGTAGGGAGGCACGGACCGGCGAGTGTGTCTTACACTCGAGGCTCGGCTTTTCTGCTGTGGTTGGACCAAGGCCTGGGTCCCAGGTGCCGGAGGAAAACCGGTGCTGGCAGCCAGGGGAAGGAAGGCCTGTTGCGCGAATCTCTGTGCAACGGGCCTTTTGTATGAAAAATAAAAATACAAATAACTTTTAAGTCATAGAAAACATTTTTGTGTTTACACTTTGGAAATCCCTGAGCTCAAACACACAGTATCAGAAAGGACTCGTGAAGGGAAATGAGATAATAAATAATAAATGTTTGTTTATTTAAAAAAATCATTGACTGATTTGAGAGAATGAAAGGGAGAGAGAAACATGTGCCCTGACCGGGGATCAAATCAGAAACCACAGCACATGGAGACCCCGCTCTAACCAATGGAGCTACCCAGCCAGGAGAAACATTTATATAAAGACAAATTACTTAATAAATGTTGTACAAGGATAATAGATAAGAAGTAGATGATGAAATAGGGAAATAAGGTGCCCAGGGAGGGAAGATGAGCTAGATGCTGCCGAATCTTGGTACAGACACTATTGTTGAAGACCTCACTCTACCTCATCCAGTTTGCAGGGCAATTACTCTCCTTCTAGTAAAGATTCAACACATGGTCACGTTGCTCTTTCCCCCTCAATGCCTCTGGAACACGTCATGCTAAACAGATGCTCTAAACTTTTCAGTTAGTTGCTAAAGATCTCTCAGACCCTTGCCGCTCCCTCAGGGGGGCCTCTGAGTAAAAGTCTGAAGCCACAGTGCTACTTGCTCTCCCATTTCTTCTGGAAGCTCCTGGTGCAGAGGACTTTGGGATACTGCGTGGTGAAGTCTGCTCTCACTGCCGGCTGTCGGCCGAATGAGCGGTGCAGAGGGGCGCAGGGCAGGGAAGCCTCAGAGGGCAGCATTCCATGATGCCTCACCATTCCTCACTTACGTTTAACCTTTATAAAATTCACTCTGTACTGTATGACTGTCCAGTTTCAGGGTGGAATAAAGGTTCACATGTTATCCTTTGATGGCTGAGTTCTATCATCCCCACCTGCTGCACAGCTTCCTGACAACTCCCCGTCTTTTGGCCTCTTAGTCCACGCACTGGCTTTGGTCAGTAAAGCAAGCCTGTCTCAAGATGCCGCCCTTATCCAGAGGGAATGAGAAAGAGGCCAGCAGGAACAATTCTCACCTTTTCTCTTCCATCAACACAAGTGCCACTGCTACCATTAAATTTTCATTTAGTGGTGCAGGAGGAAAAAATCGGAAAGAGAGAATAGACGTGGAAATAGCTTCTGCTTAAAAAATGCTGCCATGGGGAGTGCTCTCCATGCACTATTAATGTTAATGTAGCAGAATTGCTCCATCCTCTTAATTAGATGCATAATTCTTAACCTTTAGGTAAACTGTGTATTCAGGCATGACGGAGGATGAAATGAAATCACTGCTTCCCAGAGGCAGGAGAAAACACATCCAACAAAGACCGCGGGCACTGCTGAGTAGCTGGAGGAGGCATCATACTGATTTTGACTGAAGTGGCACAGGGGCAGGTGCCATGTTCATGCACTGGAGCCCAGCACCTTGTATGCACACTGTGAAATGCATGGAATCCGAAGACACCCGCCACAGAAACTGTCAGAGCAAGGACAGAGAGCTGTGTGGCACCCAGAACAGGTGTGTGGGTTACAGAATCCGCTGAGACTGCATGGAACCTGGGTCCTTCAGCCCTGCACCTGGCGGGAGCTACAGTTGCTTTCCCTGTGTGAGTGGCTCAGCACTGTAGTATTCTTCGCAGAACCTAAAAGGCCATTTGAATGCTGGTGGCAGGAACCACCTCAGGCCGTTTTTCTTCTCTCTTCCTTCACTTGTTGGTTAATCTTCTCCAGCTGCCAGGGAGTTCAAAGCCCTTCATCTTATCAATGGATTTCTGCCAATCTCTCACTTCCAGTTATTTTTAGTAACTAACTGCTCAGTCATTTTAGTATTCCAACCTCTTTATCTAAAAGCACCCCCAGCTGCCATAAACTGTATTGTTTTAACACTCTGAGTAACAGTCTCCCCTTAGTTGTGGTTTATACACCATTATACGAAGACCTTTGAAAGTCAGAAAGGATGGAAACAACTCCCTCACATGTAAACATGGAGCCTCAGAAGAAGCCACAGTGGGAAGTAACCCAGTCCTGGAGGGCACTCACTGCCCGCGGGCTTGTGGAGGGCGCCTGGGCCTGAGGCCCAGAGCGTCCAGCTCTGTCTGCCGAGCGGGCTCTCCGGCTTTCAGACCATTGATGTTGACATTAGCATGGACCTACACTGAAACTCTAATATTAACTAAGTAGTAAAGCTATGTTTCATATTAATAAAACATTCGATTTTAGCTAAAACTAAAATTCAGGCTTTATGTATTTATGCTTACAATGAGGATCATAAGTTGAAAATAGTTTGTAGTACTTCTGAGGCCTGATACAGTTTTATTTGGCGAGCCACATTAAGAAAACGAAGATGCCTTTGACAGTAGATAAGAAGGAGAAGCAACACTGCGAGCATGCCATCTTATTTCAATGCTTTTAGGGTGTGACTTTTTCTATGTTCCCCCCACTGTGTGATGGGCATTGAAGTTATGCACCAATTATTATTTCTTCATCTCTCAGGCATATGAAAGGATGGTAATTTCTGATCATGTAGGTAATTGAAGGGTAGCAGAATATGCCGCCCCAAATATGCCAATTTGCAAAGGATCATTTAGACCTAAAGGCAATTGAAGCAAGGACTTAGAAAGTTCCTTCTCTTCCCCTATTTTCCTAAAAGCAGGGCATGCATTTTCAAAAGTTTCTCCTCCTCTCTGAGAAAGAGAAAATGTAATCACCGGGGACAACTTGAGGACCTACCAGCCTGGAGATGGCATCAGAGGGATCATATAACTAATCTTACCAACTAGCCTTACCAACTAGCCTTTATCTCCAGACTACTTTCCTTTGTCCTATTATTTCTCCATAAACGTACTGCATGGTTTTTTGTTTTGTGTGTGTGTGTGTTTATATTGTTGTTGTTAAAGATGTTATATAATCTGCAGCCTTAAGACACCTCGTTGAATTGTCATAATTGTCCATGGGTCTTTCCCATGTATACATGAAATATACATGCTAATCAACTTCTGTTTCTTTTTCTCTCATTAGTCTGTCTTTCATTCCAGAGGTTTCAACCAAGACCTCAGAAGTTTGAGGGAAAGTTATTTTTCTTCTTCTAAATATTTTATTCCATGAGTTGTAAGCAGGTGTGACCTGTGTCACTCCTAGACTGCAGCAGTGCAGCAGGTTGGGGGCACCTTTCCTCTTCTAAGCCATTCCATCCCTCTGGGTCCATGGGGGAAGTGGAGGGGTGGTGGGTGGTGGGTGGTGGGAGGGGAGACCTAGAGCAGAAGCACTGGCCCACCCACAATGAATAGCTAACCTACTTGAAAAATAAACCCTTGTTTTAGTCATTAAGTTGTTCTGGCTTTATGTTGTTGTTGCAGTATAATTTAGCCTGTAGCGACTGATAAAGGAGTGCTAATTATTGGTTTTCAAAGTGCTTTTTTGACCATACCCCCACTTGCATTTACATGCCAATTTTGAGGAATTATTTTGTACGAGGTGCCAATCAAGGCTCTGGGTATTCAAATAAATACGACTCGTGGTTATTCTTGAGTAATTCTCAGAGTTGGTGAATTCTCACTTAAAAAGGAATTTTAATTTCAATGCTACCAACCAGGAAATACATGTCTTCTGTGCCTTTTAGCTGCCAACAAATTACTATCCCAGGGATCCTACAGCCATCCTCTCCCCTTAGCTAAGGAACCCCTGTGGGCAGCACTGTTGGAAATGGTGTGCCCAAGGTAATGGACTCCTGGTTTTCAACATCATCACTTGAGGCTCTGGAGGAGACTACACAGGGTTATTTGTCTAAAATCATGTCTCCGTGGTTGAGAATCATTTTTACTCCATTAATGAGACAAAATGAGACAAAATACAGGATCCTGATTCAGAGATAATTCCTCAAAAGGTTGTTTTTGAATTTTCCTTCCCTCCCTCCTTTCCTCCCTCCCTTCCTTCCTCCCTCCCTCCCTCCCTCCCTCCCTCCCTCCCTTCCTTCCTTCCTTCCTTCCTTCCTTCCTTCCTTCCTTCCTTCCTTCCTTCCTTCCTCTCTCTTAATCCTTCCAAGTTGGTTTCAGCAGCTACTCTACTATCCTGACATCTTATCATTTCTAAGCTCAATCAAAATATTCTGCTGAATACATAGATGGATTATTAGTGTCAGCAACTTCATTTCTAATTTTCTCTTTATCTGACTCCTTCTCCCTGTCTGGGATGTTTTCCCAGAAAGAATTAGTTCTCTATTCTTGCAGGCATCTTATGAAATGATTAGCCAGATGGATTTTGGAGTGATGTCTGACTGTATCTATATAATGCAGATTTGCTAGGCTAAATCTAGTCACAGTCTGATTCAGTCCAAGGAAATTTTGTAAAACTGGCATTAGGGCAGCTGGTGACAGGGCAGACTTAAGAAAATATTGCTTTTGCTTGTCCATGAAGCAGAATTTAATTGTAGTAGCTTTTTGTTTGTTTGTTTTTTGTTTTGTTTTTACTAGATGGGTGTGTATTTCTTTAGATGTGGATAGGGTCATGTGGTTCTTATTATACTTAACCTCTTTCAACCTCAGTTTGTTCATTAGTACTA
>PVJC01048482.1:0-12512 GCA_004026665.1 Murina feae | reverse complement strand
ACACACACACACACACACACACACACACACACACACACAGAAGGCGCCTGGCAGACTGGGGCCATCATAGGACATCCACTGAGGGGTCCCAGACTGTGAGAGGGCACAGGCCGGGCTGAGGGACTCCCTCCACACCGAGTGCACAAATTTTTGTGCATCGGGCCCCTAGTGTGACTATAAAAAGAAGGAACCTCTTACCTTTTTTTGACAGCATGGGAGGTTATTATGCTAAGTGAAATAAATCAGGCAGAGAAAGACAAATGCCAAATGCTCTCACTTATATGTGGAATCTAACAGACAAAATAAACTGACAAAATAGAAACAGTGGCATGGACACATGGAATAGATTGACAGCTATCAGAGGGGAGGGTGGTTGGGGGAAAGGATGAAAGAAGGTGATGGGATTAGTCAAAGAACATATATGCATAACCCACAGCCATAGACAACAGTGTGCTGATGGCCAGAGGGAAGAGGGTGTGGGGGCTGGGTGGAGGCGGGAAATGAGGACAGCTGTAATAGTTTCAACAATAAAAACAAAGCTTAAAAAAACATACTGAAGGGAAGCAGCCTCTAGAAAGGCAGAAATCAACACTATCAGAAAGAGGATGATTGGTGGAAATAGGAGAGAGTGAGTGAGATCTAAAGAGAGAGTGAGTACTCTTTTTCCAAAATCCTTATTTTCTTGTTTTTGGAGCTTTTTATCAGACTGTTCCCTCTGTCTGAAATGTCCAACAAGGTCCAATTTGAGTGTCATTCATCAGTCATACAGTCATTCAACAAGTATTGCCAGCCACTTTTCAAATACCTACCATGTAAGATAAAGTAATGATCAAGACAGGTGTAACCTGTGCCCTCACAGAGTATACAGTCTAGAATAATGCTTCTCAAATGTTGGCTTTAGGACCCTGTAACACTCTAAAACTTACTGAGGACCCCAAAGGACTTTTGATTCTGTGATTTATACCTATCAATATTTATGTATTAGAAATTAAAATTAGGAAAACTTTAAAATATTCATTTAAAAACAACAATGAACCTATTATATGTGAACATAAACAATGTATTACTGATGAAAAAAGACCTACATATTTCAAAACCTAAAATATTAGTGAGTGACATTGTTTTATAATTTTGCCAATCTCTTTATTGTGTGACTTAAAAAAAGACAGCAGGATTCTAAAAAGAAAAAGAATGAGGGGGACTGGTGGAATAGAAGTTTGAGGAGGGAGTTGAAGGCTGTTGTGAGGAACTGGAGATGATCTGATTTGGTAAATGCAGGAATTCTGGGCAGTGCTGATGGTTAAGCATAACGTAGAAATAATGAATCTGTTGTGATATCTATATGTATAACTTTGTGATTTTTTTCCCTTCAGTGATCAGGAATTAGGATGTGAATTTGAATAGCTGGATAGATCCAGAGTTGGAGAGTTGCTTAGTAGGTGCTGCAGAAAATAAAATAAAAGTGTTGTAGTTATTGGTAACAAAGCTGCTATTGCTAAACTCTTAGGAAAGGATGTAAAGTCAGGAAGTATATAGCTTGGGCTCATAAGGAGAAATCAGGAACTAGATTAATGAAGTGAAGCAATGGTTGTAGGGGAAATGAGAGCGAGAAAGTTCAAAAAATAAGACAATGGGACATCTGAGCTTAAGATATTAGAGAATGAACAGTTCCTGATGACTATAAGGTCCAGAATATGGTCACTGACATGGACAGCTGAAATGCAGTCAAAAGTCACTAACAATGAAACCAAGGACCTGCAAGAATGGAACAATGGCTCTATATCCACAGGCAGTAAAATCACGAGGGATGATGGGCTGGATTTGGGGTCGAGGAGTAAAGTTAACCCGAAGTGCAGGGAATATAATAGGAAGTTTGTACATGACAGCATCAAACAGAGATTGAGAGATTGAGGGTAATATGAAATTGAATGGCAAAAGCCTCAAGTGAGAAGTGTTTTGTTTTTTTTTACATAAGGATGAGGAGTAGAGTAGGGAGCTGGAAGTGGCAGTGGTGGCTATTGGATCACTGGCAACTAAATTTAGAACATAAATAGTCTTTTGAACTTTTGGAATCTGTATTTTTGGAGGAAGAACCAGCCGGGTTTCTGTTACAGTAAGGGGTGATGAGAGAATTCTGTAAACTGAGGATGCAGAAGAGTTAATTAGCAAGGGAGTTAGTTCCAAAGGGCAGAGCGGAAAGGTTTGGATGGGAGCAGTGGGAAGATGGGTGAAGGTAGAGGGAGTAAAGAACACAATAATGGGGACAACAGCATGTTAGAGGATAAATCATTGGAGGGGTCTATATTCTGGATAACAGGAATATGAGGCATGGTGGATTTAGTTGGTGCCAAGGTTTCAATTAGAACCTTGAAGTTCACTGTTATTTAATGAACTGTTATTTAATGAACAGTTACTTGAACACCTAAGAACAGTTCCAAATTTTCAAGATAAATGAAGAAACAAAACAGATGATGTCCCTGCCCTACCAGAGATTACATTCTAGTGGAGGAGATGGACAGAGAACAAATAAATGATTTCACACAGTGGTAACCATTATGAAGAAAATAAAGCAAGGGACATTCAATAAATATTTATAAGAAAATATAAAGTAGAATCATAGTCCAAAAGTGATGGATGGATGAACATGCTATTTCATATAGAATATCCAGAGAAAACCTCTCTGAGAAGGTAACTCCCCCATTCTTACATTTTATTGTGGAAATTTCCAAATATACGGAAAAGTTTAAAGAATTTTACAGTGAATACTCCTATACCTACCTAGATTCTATCACTAACATTTTACTGAACGTGCATGAACAAAGGCTCAATCATGTAAAAGGAGTTAATCATATGGGGAAAAGTGTTTGGGAACAAAAAAAAATGTGAAAGCCCTGAAGTATGAATGAGATTGATATGTTCAAGGACCAGCCAAAAGGCAAAGGTGATTGGACCAAAGTAAATAAGGGCAATGTGGTGCAGATGAGGTCAGAGAGGTGGTCATGTAGGTCTTGTTTGCTTCGTAAGAAGTCTGGATTATCTTGGGTAGGGAAAAGCATAAGAGTGTCTTGAGTAGGAGAAATGGATAAGCTCATTCATGTTATGGCAGAATAGGCTGCAGATGGGCAGAATGGAAAGAGAACAGTTAAAAAGTTATTGCAGTAGTGCCAGGGCAGTGGTATTTATGGAAGTTATTTGTCTATATATTCTGAGTAGGCTCAGAATACATTTTAAAGGTGGAGCTGACTGTTGGACTGAATATGGCATGAGAAGAAAAGAGATGACACAATACTGACTCTTAGGAAATCATCAGAGCCAGTGCAGACTGAGCTAGCTGGTGGTGTCAGAATCTTGGTGACAAGAGCAGACTTGGGCTCTAAATAGATTGGTAAGAAGTCTTTATACCTTCAGAAAAATCCTAGTCCTCACATTGGGAAGAGCAACAACCCAAGGTGGATGGGGATATGTGAAGGAGAGGATTCAAACTGTATTGGAAAATTCAGAATGCTTCGAAATCTCTTGTTAGAAAAAGAAATCCCTGGGAAAACGAAAAAGATTCGGGCCTTTCTGGGAAGAGAAAGCTGGACTGGATTGATCTTGCTTCTGAGGATAAATAAATCTATTAACCACAAATCTATATATGCATCTGTGTCCATGATGTGAACATATATCATTTTTGTTTTCTTTATCAAAATTTGTGCCAATGTTCAATTATCTCATACCTAGAATTTGTGCCATCTTTTTGCTCGTACATTTCCAACCTCTCTTTATTTAGAAATTCTTCTTTATCCTGCTGCCCACTGATTTGTCTAAACCAATGCTTGTTAAATTACCTGTGATAAACTTACACAACATTGTTATTATAAATGAAATTGGAGGAATGAAGTACCAGTTTTAAAAATCTCAGCCTGTTACAGACTATATGTTTGTAGAACACAATATAAATTAACTAGAGGCCCGTTGCACGAAGATTCACGCGACAGGCCTTCCTTCCCCTGGCTGCTGGCACCGGTTCCTTCTGGCACCTGGGATCCAGGCCTTTGGTCCTGCTGCAGCAGCAAGGCTTGGCTTCTCCGCTCCAGCCACAGCTCAAGCCTCTTCAGTCTTCAGTCGTCTTCAGTCTTCACCTTCGCTCTGCGCCTTCATATGCAAATTAACCCGCCAGCTTTGTTGGCTTAATTTGCATACTCATCCTGATTGGCTGGTGGGTGTAGTGGAGTGATGACCAATTTACATATTTCTCTTTTATTAGTGTAAATTATTTGAAAAAGTGGAATTAAGTAACAGTTTTAAGTGGAATTAAGTTAAGCCCAGTTTTTCAATTATTAGCTTCAATTGACATAAAATTACTGTCAGATTGCTATGAACATTTCTAAAAGCTTACTCTTGATTTCTGTACTATCTTCTCCAAAACTGGTAACCACACAGATTATGGACCACATTCTGATTAGCAGTGGCCTAAACCATTCTAGATCTCAAAAGTCTCATTATCTAAGAAACCAAATATAAACTTTTCATCATTGTCCTCTAAAGACTCTATGAAGTTAGCTTGGTCTTGACTGACTCTAACAGGCAAGCCTTATGTTATCTCCCACATAAGCTACTGTTTTTAACCCATTGCTTTTTGCCTCTGTTTACCCAAAGCATCCTGAATACATTTCACAGGTGTTATATCACAATGGAAATAGTTATTGTCCTTAGAAAGCTTTCCTAGGACAAATTTACCGAAGTGTTACCTCTTCAGCATTTGTATTTTCTGACACTTACTAGTACAGATTTATATTAGTTGTCTTGTTTTCTTTATTAGAGAATTGCTTCAGAGTCTAATTTTTATCACAAATATAAAAATGTCTAGAATACAGCCACATAGATCATCAAAACAGTAATGAGTATATGTAAATAATTACCTGCCTAAGAATATATGTGCATGGGGAGATAAATTATTGGTGTTTATATAAATACTGACTTTTACTATAGGAATATGCATTCACCCTTTTTCTCCCATGCCCTGCTTTCTCTTATTTTCTTACTAGGCTTATTTCCATTAACTCTGGACCCTAAAACAGCGCACCCAAATTTGGTGCTGTCCAAAAACCGAACCAGTGTGTGGCATGGTGACATTAAGCAGGAAATGCCTGATGATCCAGAGAGGTTTGACTCAAGTGTGGCTGTGCTGGGCTCAAAAGGCTTCACATCTGGAAAATGGTACTGGGAAGTAGAAGTAGCAAAGAAGACAAAGTGGACAGTTGGCGTTGTCAGAGAATCCATCATTCGGAAAGGCAGCTATCCTCTAACTCCTGAGCAAGGATTCTGGCTTTTAAGACTAAGGAACCAAAATGATCTAAAGGCTCTGGATTTGCCTTCTTATAGTCTGAATCTGACTAACAACCTTGAAAAGGTGGGCATATACTTAGATTTTGAAGGAGGGCAGGTGTCCTTCTACAATGCTAAAACCATGACCCACATTTATACTTTCAGTAGTACTTTCATGGAAAAACTTTATTCCTATTTCTGCCCTTGCCTTAATGACGGTGGGGAGAATAAAGAACCATTGCATATCGTGCAGCCACAGTAATTAGTCACACTATTGTATAAATTCAGAGCATTATTAAAGAAGTATTGAAGTAGTTTACCAGTTTGTTTTCTCTTCCCAATTTAATAATGAATCCTGAAAAAAGGATTCACAAATTAAATTCCATTCTCAGGGTCCTAAGTGGATTTCACCAGAGTCTTTCAAGATAGTCTAATTCACTAGGGTCTTCTGTGATGCAGGAGCCTCTCTCATGAGAGTGATAATCATGCCACTGTTACTGAAGCAAACTGCAACTTGAATTCACAAATTCAAGGTGCTTGGGAACCTTTTTCAAATATTCCCAGAAATTCTATTATACTGTCATTAGTTTAGCATAATGACTCTGTATTAGATGAATTTTCAGAATTATACTCTTCTTCCTATTTAATTTTCTTTAAAAAAAATCCTCACTTGAGGATATTTTTTAAAAAATATATTTTTATTGATTTCAGAGAGGCAGGGAGAGGGAGAGATAGAAACATCAATGATGAAAGAGAATCATTGATTGGCTGCCTCCTGCATGCCCCCTAATGGGGGTAGAGCCCACAACCCAGGCATATGCACTTGACCAGAATCAAACCCGGGACCTTTCAGTCCACAGGCCGATGCCCTATCCACTGAGTCAAACCAGCTAGGGATGAGGATATGTTTTTCATTGTTTCTAAAGAGAGAAGAAGGGAGAGGGGGAAAGAGAGAGGGAAAGTGTTGATGTAAGAAACATTGATTGATTGCCTCCCATACATGCCCCAACCAGGGATTGAGTCCACAACCTGGGTATGTGCCTGATCAGGAATCAAACTCGAAACACTTCAATGCATGGGATGATGCTATAACCAACTGAGCCATATTAGCCAGGGCTTAATTTTCTTTTAATATAACTTTTGCAACACATTTCTTTTCTAGAACTTGTTACTGTAATTTTTTAAAACTGCTCCAGAGGTTTAAAGGAAAAAAAGAAAAGAAAAAAGTCTGGGCCAGTTTATAATCTTGTCTTGAATTATCTCAAGATACTTTTTAGGCCTCTAGTATGTATATAAGATCTTGGTTAATCTCTTCCCTCCTTCCTCCTCTCCCCTTCTCTCTGAGATTCATCAGTCTGTTTCATGTCCCCATGTCTGTGCATGAGTGTCTGCCCCCTGGTGGTCAGTGCACATCATAGCTAGTAGTCGAACGGTTGGATGGTTGCTTAGGCTTTTATATATATAGATGAGGCACTTGTTTTTCTGTATTCAAATACATTTAAACATTTCCATCTGCTATGGCCTTTTCATCATTCTTGTTTATAATTTAAACTAGTAGCCCGTTGCAGGAAGATTCCTGCAAGAATAGGGCTTCCTGAGCCACAGCGAAGCAGAGAAGGGAATGAAGCCCGCCTCAACTCCCGTTTCTGCTGCCTCAGCTCCCTCCCGTCTCTGCTGCCTCAGCTCCCATCTCTGCTGCCTCGGCTCCCTCCTGTCTCTGTTGCCTCAGCTCCCATCTCTGCTGCCTCGGCTCCCTCCTGTCTCTGCTGCCTCAGCTCTCGTCTCTGCTGGCTCAACTCCCGTCTCTGCTGCCTCGGCTCCCTCCCACTTCTCCCTCCCTTCTCCACCGCTTGGCTCCCTTTTACAGCACTGGCTTCCTTCTACACTGTCTGTAGTCTTCACTCTCCTGTGTATGCAAATTAACCGCCATCTTGGCAGGGTTAATTTGCATACAGTCGCTCTGATTGGCTGGTGGGTGTGGCTTGGCTGGTGGGCATGGCCTAGGTGTCTCGGAGTGATGGTTAATTTGCATATTACTCTTTTATTAGAGTAAATTAGAGTAGATATTAGTATTTTTCATCTTGTCCTCTCTATTATACTCATCCTCCAGCTTTTTCCTTTTTTAAGTCTAAAGTGGTTAGTAGCATTGATCTCAGCAGTATTTTTGATGAATCATCTTTATTGCCTTTCCTTGGAAGTCACATATAACTGGGCTTCATTCTCTATATCTGACAGGGTTGTTTTAGGGGAGAGGAATGAGTATTTAAGACCTGTAGCACTGGCCATCTAAAATTACAATTAGCACAATTCTTGGGCAGAGTGAAAGCCTCCTATCTGTCATAATGGGAAAGATACACACATATTACAGGTAATAGTCATGTATTATTGGCACATAATTTATAGTTGCTAATTTGGGTAAACAGCCATGAAATGATTATGATTACATTTTAAAAATTACATTTTAAAAATGAATTCACTTTGTCCATGATCTTGAAATGTGTCCTGGCAACCTCTCAATGCATGGGATGACAGTCAATCAACCAAGATATATGGCCAGGGCAGGGCTTGTTTTAGGCCTGGAACTTTGCAAGATGTTTTAAAGGAAGCAAAAGAAGCACAAAAAGAAAAAAGATTTATCCAGAAAGATTTCAAAGGAATTCAAATGTTTGGACCACATCCAAGACCAACTAAAGCAAAATCTCCAGCAGAATATTTGTAGTTTCTAAAAGCTCTCATGTGATTCTAATATGCTATTAAGTCAGAAAATCATTGAAGTAAAGGGATATATTTTCTTTAAATTCAAAAAAAATTTTATACAGAAAAATTGCACATTTGTATGATAAACTCCCATGTACTCCACCTAGATTCTCAAATGATTAACATTTTCCCATATTTTCTTAGTCACCCCCACATCCACTTGATATGATTTTATATACACACACACACACACACACACACACACTCTAGAGGCCTAGTGCACGAATTTGTGCACCAGTGGGGTCCCTAGGCCTGGCCTGCGGGATCAGGTTGAAACTGGCTCTATGACATCCCCAAGGCGTCCCAGATTGTGAGAGGGTTCAGGCCAGGCCAAGGGACCCCACTGGTGCATGTTGGGGGCTGGGAAGGAATGCGGGAGGTTGGCCAGTTGGGGAGGGATCTCGGGAGGGCTCCAGGGTGTGTCCAGCCTTTCTTGCTCAGTCTCAATCAGCCGGATCCCAGCAGCAAGTTAAACTACCAGTTGGACTGTCTGCCCCCTGGTGGTCAGTGCATGTCATAGTGAGCAGTTGAGCAGCCTTAGCATATTATTAGCATATTATGCTTTGATTGGTTGAACGGATAACCAGATGACCAGACACTTAGCATATTAGTCTATACTGAATAATTTAAACAATCCCTCTACTTACAACTCAGATTACAATCAAAGGCGGGAATCCTTCTAATGCAAGCATGTCAAATTTGCAGCCCACAACAAGTATTTTTGTGGCCCAGCCAATATAACAGTATGTAAGAAATGTTTTAATAAAAAAATTCATAGGTTAATTTTTACAATATCCTGTTATATATAGTTATTAATAATGAACTACAATGTTCGCTGATGACTGATTACATAATCATGTTGAATTCATTTCCTTTATGAGCCTTAAGCGCAGGCGCACCATTTCTCTCCGCTAATATTAGCAGTGAATATTCTAGCAGCCAATTGCCACGTCATTAGTCTTGGACTGACTTGTTTGGTGTGCGCAACAGGAAATACTTCGCTTTCAGAGAACAAGAAAAATAGGTTTATTTGTGCTACGCTTGTTAATTTGTGCAGATACTCAGTGTCTGATAAGTTAATGTTCAAGAAAAAAATATTAATTTTTATTAAAATGTTCTATTATTTTGTTAACAATTACTTATTCATTTCAGCCCTTTGTATTCAGCATGTGTCTATTGAAATAAAGCTATGTTTCTATGAAAATTGAAGCTTTTATTTTTTTTGTGGCCCACATAAATTTAAACCTTGTTTATTTGGCCTGTGTTAGCCTTTGAGTTTGATTTGCTTGTTCTAATGAGTATAAATCATACAATATCAATGTGGGACCTCCCTGCTAGATACTGACTCTGAATGATAATTCATTAAGAAGTGAGACTGGGGCTATCATACATTGTTTATCTGAGGGTATAGGAAATGAGGCTGATAGTGACAAAAATATCCTTATATGAAGTCAAAGATAAAAGAAGTCCCATTGTGTTAGAATTCACTGAGGCGAATGCCTTGCACTTTTCTTCAACTAATTGGACATTTAAAATAACAGAGGTAATATCATTGCACGGTTGCATAACATAGCTGAAATACAGAAGAAAATAAATAGTAAAACTGGATTACCAGGTATTTTCAGGGTAAGAGATGCCCTGGATAAATTAATTTTCAGATGAATAAACATGGTTTATTCAAAGTCGAATTTATTTATTTATTTATTTATTTATTTATTTATTTATTTATTTATTGTCTAAAGTTTTACATATGTCTCCTTTTTCCCCGCTTGACACCCACCCCCCACAGCCATTCCCACCCCAGGCAAGCACCCACCACCCCAGTGTCTGTGTCCATTGATTATGCTAATATGCATGCATACAAGTCCTTTGGTTGCTCTCTACACCCCCCACCTCCGTCCTCTCCCCCGCCCCCGCCATTTGTCTTGTTCATCAAATTATGTTGATCATTATATCCCACATATGAGTGAGATTATGTGATATTTATCTTTCTCCGCCTAGCTTATTTTGCTTAGCATAATGCTCTCCAGTTTCATCCATGCTGTTGCCAATGGTAAAAGTTCCTTCTTTTTTTATAATGGCATAGTATTCCATTGTGTAGATGTACCACTGTTTTTAATCCACTCATCTGCTGATGGGCACGTAGGTTGTTTCCAAAATTTAGTTATTGTAAATTGTGCTGCTATGAACATAGGGATGCATATGTCCTTTCTGGTTGGTGTTTCTGGTTTCTTGGGATATAGTCCTAGAATGGGATCACAGGGTCAAAAGGGAGATCCATTTTTAACTTTTTGAGGAAACTCCATACTGTTCTCCGCAGTGGCTGCACCAGTTTGCCTTCCCACCAGCAGTGCACAAGGTGTTCCTTTTTCTCCACATCCTCACCAGCACTTATCATTTGTTGATTTGTTGATGATAGCTATTCTTACAGGTGTGAGATGGTACCTCATTGTCATTTTGATTTGCATCTCTCAGATGATTAGTTACTTTGAGCATGTTTTCATATGCCTCTCGGCTTTCCGAATATCCTCTTTTGAAAAGTGTCTTTTTAGGTCCTTTGCCCATTTTTTGATTGGATTGTTTATCTTCCTTTTGTTAAGTTGTATGAGTTCTCTGTAAATTTTGGAGATTAAACTCTTATCTGAGATAGCATTGGCAAATATGTTCTCCCATGCAGTCGGCTTTCTTATTGTTTTGCTGATGGTTTCTTTTCCTGTGCAGAAGCTTTTTATTTTGATGTTGTCTCATTTGTTTATTTTCTCCTTAGTCTCCATTGCCCTAGGAGCTGTGTCTGTAAAGATATTGCTATGACATAGGTCTGCTAGTTTCATGCACCTAACATCATAATTTCAATATATACATAAAGCAAAAATTAACAAAAACAAAGCAATAAAACTATAAGTAAAATATATTTTAGCATGCTTCTCTCACTGATAGAATATGAACATTCTTTAAATACACACAGAACTCTGACCATGTGCTTCAATCATAAGGATAATTTCAACCAACTTTAAAGGATTATTATCACACAGGCTATATTCTTTGACCTTAGTGCATTTAAGTATACAGAAATCAATAACAATAAGGTAAATAAATAATCCCATGTATTTGAAAATTTTAAAATATTTTAAATAACCCATGGATCAAATAACTTACATTGGAATTCCAAAAATTCCAATAAATTGAACAATAAAAATGGCATCTCAAAAACTTTGGCACACAGTTTAAAGGAAATTTATAGACATATGCATAATTTAGAAAAACAAAGAATGAAAACCAGTCATCTCTTTCAAGACATTAGAAAAAGAAAAGCAATCTAAAACCAAGGAACTTATAAGATCAGAAATTAATGGTATAGAAAAGAAATATATGAGAGTATGAAGCCAGAAATTTCTTATTTGAAAAGGCTAATAAAATTGACAAAGCTCTGGTGAGACTAAGAAATAAAAAGGCACAAATAACTAATACCAGAAATGAAAAAGAAGCCATTACTACAGAGCCTTGCAGACATTAAAAGAATAAAAAAAGTTTTTATGAACAGCATTATAATAGTACTAGAGGCCCACTGCACAAAATTCGTGCACAGGTGCAGTCCCTAGGCCTAGCTGGCAATCAAAGAGTGAGCATCTGTTGTGGAAGGGCAGGTCTCAGCTGACTTCTGGGTCCTGAGCAGCACTTGAGCACCTGGGCCCCCATGCACTCCCTTCCACCTGAGTCATCGGGCCCCCTGCCACTGCTGCTCACCCCCTGCCACTGCCACTTACCTGCTCACCTGCTCCACCATCCTGCCGCGGTCCCACTCTCATCAGGGCCCAGTGGAGCTGGCAGCACCTCCATTGCCGTCCACTGCCAGTGCTGTGTCACTGATGTTGCCATGTTCCACGCTGCCCCCTGGTGGTCAGCGCACACCATAGCAAGCAGTTGAACTCCTGGTCAAGGGGACAATTTGCATATTAGGCTTTTATTATATAGGATTTTTGAAATTTTAGATTAAATGGGCCCAACACCAGAAAACATAGCTTATTAAAACTGATTTAAGGGGGAGGTGGATACTATAAAAGGAAAACATAATTTTGAGACAATTGGAAATTTGAAAATTCATGATATTTGACTGTATTAAAAATTACTAATTTTAAGTGTGATAATGATATTGTGGTTATTTTTTAAATGTCCAATTAAAACATCTAATCTAATAAAAGAGTAATATGCAAATTGACCCTCACTCCGTTACACCTAAGCCACACCCGCCAGCCAAGCCATGCCCGCCAGCCAATCAGAGCGGCTGCATGCAAATTAACCCAGCCAAGATGGTGGCCAGCAGCCACAGAGCTAGAGCAAACAGGAGGCTTTCGTTGTACCAGTGATGGAGGAAACTGCCTGCCTAGGCCGGCTGGGCCTCTGCTCAAGGCAACAAAGTTTCTTTTTTTTTTTTTTTTTTTTGCAAG
>PVJC01048481.1:0-12514 GCA_004026665.1 Murina feae | reverse complement strand
ATCCTATATAATAAAAGGGTAATATGCAAATTGACCATCACAAGATGGCTGCCCTATGTGGTTAAAGGTGGTTGCCCCCATGTGGTCAAAGATGGCTGCCACAAGATGGCCAGCAAGGGAGGACAGTTTTGGGGGACCCAGACCTGTAGGAGAGGACAGTTGGGGGGACCCAGGCCTGCAGGGGAGGACAGTTGGGGGGGGACCCAGGCCTGTAGGGGAGGACAGTTGGGGGGGACCCAGGCCTGCAGGGGAGGACAGTTGGGGGGGACCCAGGCCTGCAGGGGAGGACAGTTGGGGGGACCCAGGCCTGCAGGGGAGGGTAGTTGGGGGGACCCAGGCCTGCAGGGGAGGACAGTTGGGGGGGACCCAGGCCTGTAGGGGAGGACAGTTGGGGGGGACCCAGGCCTGCAGGGGAGGACAGTTGTGGGAGGGAGGGGACGACCATCTTGGCAGGGAGAGGGCAGTTAGGGGCAATCAGGCCAGAACAAGAGCAGTTAGGCATTGATCAGGCTGGCAAGGAAGTGGTTAGGGGCAATCGGCAGGCGAGAGGTCGGGAGCCAGCAGTCCTGGATTGTGAAAGGGATGTCCGACTGTGCAGTTGGACATCCCCCAAGGGGTCCCAGATTGGAAATGGTGCAGGTTGGGCTGAGGGACACCACCCCCACCCCCCACTCCCGCTCTGCACGAATTTCGTGCACCGGGCCTCTAGTGTTAATATAAGGAAAAACAGTCCCTGTGTTCCTAAAATAAATTCTCCGAAGTCACAGACAATAAAAGCTTTTTATTATGCTATATTCTGCTGAAATTTCATTTCTTTTTAAAAATGTGATTAAATGGAATTAACTTCTGATTTTCATTTCTGTTTTCTTTTTTTTTAAATTTATATTTCTAACTGAGCAGGTAGAAATCCTATTTCACTTATCTTTAAAGTAAACATAGCTAATGTAGATATTAGTCAGATTTTCTCCAATTATGCTAGCAGTTTTCAAATTTTGGTATACTAGATTAAAAATTATTTTATTCTCTGTTATTTGGGAGACAAGAAGAGTGTCTGGTTACATAATGCATAAATAAGATAGGGTTGTGGTCTCTTCACTGAAAGAAGGATGCTGAGGGAGGTGGGTCTACAAGGGTAATAGCTACAACCCTTCCATAGCCTTGAAGGTTAATTACTGCTTTTTGGTTTCTTTTCTTTTAAAAAAAAATATATTTTACTGATTTTTTACAGAGAGGAAGGGAGAGGGATAGAGAGCTAGAGAGCTAGAAACATCAATGAGAGAGAAACATCGATCAGCTGCCTCCTGCACATTCCCAACTGGGTATGTGCCCGCAACCAACGTACATGCCCTTGACCTGAATCGAACCTGTGACCCTTGAGTCCGCAGGCCGACGCTCTATCCACTGAGCCAGACCGGTCAGGGATGGTTTCTTTTATCAATTGTCTTAGTGGTTGTTATTGGTAAATCTTTAAAAAATATTACCTTAATCATTTAATCTGCCTTTTTAGCATTTTAGTATTAACTTTTAGCATACCTGTTTTGCTGCTTTTTAAAAATTTATTGCCCTTATAGCTAAGAAAATGTTTATTTACCATTTTAGATAGAATAATTATTCATAATTTGAATATATTCTCTCCTTTATGTTACCTTCTATAGCTTCTGGTGATCTGAAGTAATTTGACTTCTTAATTTTGATGCTATATAGTACATTTAAATGAAACTTAGATTTCTGTACCCTTAAAATTCTAAGTTTTAAACTTGAGAGTTAAAAATAGATGCATGTTTAAATTCAGAGTTTGATTGGTGTTTCTCCCCTGGATACTTGTGAGTATCGCTGCAGTTTTTAAACATTAGATAAGTAGTGATTAGAGCATAGGATTTTGTTTAGGGTTTTTAATAGGAAATGACTATTTCTTGACTGAAATAAGCTGTGATTTTTCAAGATAGCAGCAGAAATATTCCATGATAGGAAAATTTGTATTTTCATTGACAAGTTAAAATGTGTTGTTTAAAACACTACAATATTACATCATGATTTACAGGGAAATTGTAACAAGTGAACTTGGAAAAGCATGGACTGCAAAGGAGCATTTAGTTTTGATGAATTGATGTAACAAAAAAATAGATTATTTGCCATGTTGCCCAAATGATCTTGTTTTGGATTGCTTCCTGACAAAAATTGGACTTGAAGTTGCTGATATAAAGCATATGTTGTCTAATAAAGTGGAATTTAGAATTTATGTAGCGAGCAATATTCCTGTATTCACAAGCTTCAATTTAACAAAAATGAACAAAATTGAAAACCATTTCAAAGCAAAACTTCTTCATTAATTCCCTTTGTAAATTGTGACAAACTCAAGTTAAAAAATTATCCATTCCTGATAAAAATTCTCAGAAAAATAGTAATGGGAATTTGTCAACTTGATAAAGAACACCTACAAAACCCTACAGTTAACAGATTTTATAATTAAAAACTGAATACTCTTCCCTTAAGATTAGGCACAAGGCAAGGATGTATGCTTTCACCTTTATTTAATACTAGTGTCCCGGTGCACAGATTTGTGCACATTGAAAGATAATTAATTAGAAGAAACATTTTAATACTGCTATTCGCTCTTTCTCTATAATACAAGTGTAACCAAATTCACGATAGACAATGACAGATTGAAACACGTGTGCAATTGCTACCAGTGAGAGCTTTATACATATCATGCATGTGAAAGTCAACTTAGCCATATAAACTAAGCAAGTTTAATATATGTGTGTGTAAATAAATAAATAAATAAATAAATAAATAAATAAATAAAATAAACTTGCTTAGACCTGCTTTCTGATTTAGCTAAACTTTTTCTAGTCCAGTGAAGCATCCTAACTTCTCTCTCAGGTACTTATCAGCAACATAGCAGTTAAGTATCAACACGAAGCACATTATTATTATAGATCACACAGGGAGAACAAAGGGTAAAATATTTAACTGTAGCAGTGTTTGACTGTATTCTGTGCAGTGAGAAAACCTGAAGTCATTTTTAAAGTTCTACCATTTATTCTTTTCAGTTGGGTGAAGTTTCTAAACTCTCTAAAACTGTTTTCTGGCTAATGAAAAGAAAATAGGATTCTACAAAGTCTCCTAGCTACCTAGTCCAGGACTTCTGTGAGGCAAATGAGATGAGGCATGTGAAAATGCTTCACAAATATTTGGTTAAAGTGTAAAATATTTGCACCTGGAATAAAGCAAGTCGTGTTCCTGGGCTGAAGAAACTCCAGGGAGGCTAGTTGCTAGGGAGAGGAAGCCAGGTGTTGCTATGTGACGTCATTACCTGGCGCCCACAGTGACCATTTCCAGGCTGGGCTAGGCTGTGGGCTGCAATTTGCGCAATGGGGCCTTTGGCTGTGATTTGGTGGGTGTCGCTCCAGGGTGGCAGGACCTGTGTCCCACTTGAGGGAAGCCAAGTGTTGGTTTATTGATGTCAGATCTGTTGTTTTGTTTTATTTTTAAGCTAGATGCCCAATGTATGAAATTGGTGCCAGAGTAGGTCTTTCTTCCCCTGGATGCTGGCACCGGCTTCCCTCTGGCACTTGGGACCCAGGCTTCCCTCTGGCCACTGGCAAGCACCTGGGTCCCGGGCTTCCCTCGAAGCCCTGGCTTTGTCCAGAAGGATGCCTGTCTAATTAGCATATTATGCTTTTAACATATTACTAGGGGCCTGGTGCACAAAATTCGTGCACGGGAAAATTGGGGTGAGGGTGCAGGTGGGGAAGGAGGAAGGCAAGTGGGGAGGTCCCTCAGCCGGACCTGGACTTCATCCAATTTGGGAGCACTTAGGAGAAGTGCTACTGATGGCTTGGACCCACTGCACCTGGTTCTCTGCTCTCTGTCGGGCCTGTCTGCTCCACACTACGGAGATGGGCAAGCAGGTGCTGCTGGGCGATACCTGCGGGGTCCTTGATGGCTCCAGCCCCCTCATCCCCTCCTTGGCAGCCATGGCCCCAGCCCAGCATAGGCCAGGGTAGCAGCTGGGGATTCCCAGGTGGGTCTGTCTGGCTACGGCCCCTGATTCCCAGGTTCACAGCCCTGCTGGTCTAGGGCCCGCCAGCTCAGCAACTGGGATTCCTGGGTGGGTCAGGGTGGCCTTGCCCACCCGGTTTCCAGGTCCGCTGCCCTGCCAGTCCAGGGGCAGCCAGGGCAGCGGCTGGGATTCCCGGGTGGGTCTGGGTGGCCACGCCCACCCGGTTGCCAGGTTTGTGGCCCTGCTGGTCCAGGGTCGGCCAGGACAGCGGCTGGGATTCCCGGGTGGGTCTGGGTGGCCACGCCCACCCGGTTCCCAGGTCCGTGGCCCTGCCGGTCCAGGGTTGGCCGGGGCAGCGGCTGGGATTCCCGGGTGGGTCTGGATGGCCACGCCCACCTGGTTCCCAGGTCTGCTGCCCTGCCAGTCCAGGGTCAGCCAGGGCAGCGGCTGGGATTCCCAGGTGGGTCTGGGTGGCCACGCCCCCCCCCCCCAGGTCCGTGGCCCTGCTGCCTGTAATTGATCGCAGCTCGCTCCTCCCGCCCCCCACCCCGCCCCTCCACTGTGGCCTGCAAGAAGGCAACAGATGGCGAAGGCGGTGGATACAGGGAGGCAACTGTGTCTGCCATCGCCACCATGGGTGCTTTCCGGTGGAGGTGCAGGGCTGCAGGTGGCTCGCTCCTCCCACCCCCCACCCCGCCTCTCCTGTGTGGCCTGCAGGAAGGCAAGAGATGGCGGCGGCGGACACAGGGAGGCGGGCCTCCCTGTGTCTGCTGCCGCCATCTTGGCTAGGTTAATTTGCATACCACCACTCTGATTGGATGGTGGGCGTAGCTTACCCTGTCTCGGAGAAACGGTTAATTTTACTATTTCGCTTTTATTAGTTTAGATGCTTTTATTATTATAGGCTAGAGGCCCGGGGCACAGATTCATGCACTGGTGGGGTTCCTCAGCCTGACCTGTGGGGATCAAGCTGAAACTGGCTTTCCAATATCCCTGGAGGAGTCCCGGATTGCAAGAGGGCACTGGCCAGGCTGAGGGACCCCACTGTGCACAATTGGAGCCAGGAAGGGATCATGGGAAGGCGGGCACCAGGCCGTGTCTGGCCCATCTCACCCAGTCCCGATTGGGGCTGATTGGGGCCGGGGAGGGACTGTGGGAGAGCTCCAGGGCATGTCTGGTCTGTCTTGTTCAGTCTTGATTGGCCGGACCCCAGCAGCAAGCTAATCTATTGGTCGGAGCATCTGCTCTCTGGTGTTCAGTGTGTATCAGTGACTGGTTGAACAGTCCTACGGTCAGACACTTAGCATATTAGGCTTTCATTTTATAGGATGGCCAGTGCACATGATTGCAGCTCATGGGTTGAATGTTTGCCCCCTGGTGGTCAGTGCACATCATAGCTACCAGTTAGATGGACACTTAGCCTTTTATATCTACAATAGAGGCCCGGTGCACAAAACTCATGCACTGGGGTGGGGATGGGGGATGTCCCTCAGTCTGGCCTACACCCCTGGCCTGCACCCTCCAATCTGGGACATCCCTCTCACAATCTGGGACTGCTGGCTCCTAACCACTCGCCTGCCTCCCTACCTGGTTGCCCCCAACTGCTTCTGCCTGCCAGCCTGAATGCCCCCTAACTGCTCCCCTGCTGGCTCAATTGCCCCCAACTGCCCTCCCCTGCCAGCCATCTTGTGATGACATGGGGGTGACCATCTTGTGACAGTGTGGGGGCGGTGCGTTAGGGCCACCTAGGCTTTATATCTAATCTAATAAAAGCGTAATATTGAAATTGACCGTTTATTTGGGACGCCTAACCACGCCCACCAGCCAATCAGAGAGGCTGTATGCAAATTAACCCAGCCAAGATGGAGGCCAGCAGTCACGGAGCTGAGTAAACAGGCAGCTTCCGTTGCAGCAGGAGTAAAACTTTGTCAGCCGCTTGGGCTTCTCTCGGCTCCAGGCAACAACATATTTGCAACATTGTCTCAATTATAGAAGCCTTGGAGTTGAAGCCAACAGAAGGCTGTGTTACCTGCCTAGGCCTCAGCTTAAAGGGAACAGTGTATCAATTATAGAAGATAAATAAACCCCAGAAACCTTCCAGCCAACCTTGCTGGGACATTGGGTCAATGGGAGCTGTGGCAGCCTGAAAGCCTGAAAACAGCCCTCAGCCCATCACCCACTCTGGCCACACCCCAATGTGGTGAGGGACCCTACTGGGAGGCTTTGCCAGCCTTCAAACAGCCATCAGCCCCTCACCCAGGCTGGCCAGGTACCCCAGTAGGGTCCCAAAACCTGAAGGGACTGTGGGCAGCCTGAAAGGCTGAAAACAGCCCTCAGACCTGCATCCAGGCTAGCCACACCCCAATGGGGTGAGGGATCCCACTGAGGAGTTTGGCCAGCCTTCAAACAGCCATCAGCCCCTCACCCAGGTTGGCCAGGTACCCCAGTAGGGACTCAAAACCTGAAGGGACTGTGGGCAGCCTGAAAATGGCCCTCAGCCCGTCACCCAGGCTGGCCAGACACGCCAGCAGGTGGACATCCCCAGAGGGGTCCCAGACTGCAAGAGGGCACAGGCTGAGGGACCTCCTGAGTGCACAAATTTTTGTGCACTGGGCCCCTAGTAGATACATAAGTGACTGTCCAACCAGTAGTTATGACGTGCACTGACCACCAGGCGGCAGATGCTCAACACAGGAGCTGCCGAGCTACTGTGGCTTGGCAGCTGCAGTTCTTGGGTAATGCATCCAGAACCAAAGAGAAGGGAGCCCAGTGCCTGGGTGCATCACCCCAGAACTGCCCTCTTGCAATCCGGGACACCTGGGGGAATGTCAGAGAGCTGGTTTTGGCCCAATCCCTGCAGGCCAGGTTGAGGGATCCCACTGATGCACGAATCCATGCATTGGGCCTCTAGTATATAGATAATTTTGAAGCTGTAGCCACTGCAGGGATACTCTAGCCACTGAACCAAACTGGCTAGGGCTATACTATAGTTTTGCAAGCACTTAGCATTGGGGGAACATTGGATAAAGTATACATGAGGTATTTGGTATTATTTCTTATAACTGCATGTGAATATTAATTATCTCAAAATGCAGTGCTTAATTAAAAATATATAAATGAATTAACTCTTTCATTACATAAAGTCTTATTTTCTATTTTACTTAGCTTCTTTGCATCTGTATAATTTTCTGGCTATATAAAATTTGAACTCAGATCAATATCTGTTTCTATGACTGTTCCCGTCCTTTTTTAGTTGTTTGAAAATTGAGTCTCTTCGAATAATACATCCTTTAATCTGGGCATAGATATTTCTCCCCTTTTTATTTGAACACTTAGCTACTCAAAAAAACATGGTTTTAAAAATGTAAAGTACTAGTAGGTCCTGTTGGCCATAATATAATTAATTTCTTTCTTCATGTTTATAATTTCTTGGTAGGACTAATATAGCAACTGTGATATGACAGTGATTTTATAATTTGTTAATTATGTTATGTAAAATATATACTAGTGAGGTGTAAGGACACTGCACAGATTATTGTGGTCCTGAAAAATAGGAGTAAATCCAATGAATGAAAAAAGTGACACTATTGTTGGCACTCTGAAATTCTGCAGGGACTTATATTGTAGGTAAAAATCAAGCTTATCTTCTTGCTGTGTTCAAGAGGCTTTTCATTGATTTCTGTTGAGAGGAAAAGCCTTTTTTAACTTAAAAAAGAAAAAGAAAAAAGGCAGTGCTCTCCAGGCCCTGTGGATTATTAAGATCTTTAAGTAGGCACTTGCTCTTTCTTTGGGAGATTGGCTGCTAAAGTCAGAAGGAACTCTTAATAGTTTGCATGGTGTTTGATTAAATGGAACAGTTGGATCAGTTCTGATTCCAGACTCAGTGGAGCAGATATTCACCTCTTGCATCCCCTATGATTAGCATAGTTATATTTTCTGTATCACAGAAATAAAATTTTAGCATATACTGTTTTGCATTATAAAATAAAACAGATAGGTTTGAGAAAACTTGATAAATTGACCTTTTTGGAAAGACTTAAAAGCTTATCATTAAAGTATAACATTAGAACAGTATGTGTCCAGTATTGTGGGATAGTTAATAATTCTGTGGAGACAAAACTAACCCTGATACTGAAAGAAATGACAATGATGGCTCTAACATGGGGCCATTATTTATGTCAGGCCTTATTCAAAGCACTTTTTTACATTAACTCATTTTATCATGATACTAGAAGCCCAGTGCATGAAATTTGTGCACGGGGGGTAGGGAAGTAGGCCCTCAGCCTGGCCTGTGTCCTCTTGCAATCCGAGACTCTTCGGGGGATGTCAGTCAGACATCCCTCTCGCAATCTGGGATGCTGCATGCACTGTGACCGTACTTTTCATCAAAAGCATCAAAAGCATCTTGCTGTTGTATGGGCAGCTACATTTTTTTGCCCTGATTATAAAAAGTAGTACATAACGTGATCTTTCTGAGGCAGTAGTGCCATTTTCCCCATCTTATGGTTGAAAAAACTGAAGCAGAGAGAAGTTAAGTGAATGGCTTTGTCACACAGTTTTAAGTGTCAGAATCAGGGCTGACCACAAAATGTGCAAGCCAGAGTCCATGCAGTCATTGCTGCATCATCCTGTTTCTTGCAGTGTTATTGTCAGGTTTTAATTTTTAAATCTAAGAGACTTTTCCCAATGTATAGGGTAGAGTCCTTAGGCCTGGCCAGCAATCAGGGCCATCCGTAGGGCATACAGTGTGCGAGGTGATGGGGGGACCCCTGCTGGTACCCACCTTGGCTGGCAGCCTGGCGCTGCTTGTCAGCTGGCCCCACCCACTGATTGCTTCCACTGGTTGCCTCCCTCTTGGGGGACAGATGCTCAATGCAGGAGCTATCCCACTGCTGGTCAGTGTGTATCATAGTGACTGGTTGTTCCGCCATTTGGTTTGTTTGCATATTGCGGTTTTGTTTTTGTTTTTTTAAAGTCATAATGGAAATTTTTTATATTAAAAAATTTTTTTATATATATATTTTAAATCTTTATTATTCAGATTATTACAGTTCCTCTCCCCCCTATAGCTCCCCTCCTCCCAGTTCCCACCCCACCCTCTCTCCTTACCCCCCACCCCCGTTCTCATCCATAGGTGTATGATTATTGTCCAGTCTCTTCCTGCACCCCCAACACCCTTTCCCCCCCGAAAATTGTCAGTCCACTCCCTTTCTATGCCCCTGATACTATTCTATTCACCAGTTTATTCTGTTCATCAGATTTTTTTATTCACTTGATTTTTAGATTCTCTTGTTGATAGACATGTTTTTATTGTTCATAATTTTTATCTTTACTTTTTCTTTTTCCTCTTCTCAAAGGATATCTTTCAACATTTCATATAAAACTGGTTGGGTGGTGATGAATTCCTTTAGCTTTTTTTTTTGTCTGTGAAACTCTTTATCCGACCTTCAATTCTGAATGATAGCTTTGCTGGGTAAAGTAATCTAGGCTGTAGGTTCTTGCTATTCATCAGTTTGAATATTTCTTGCCACTCCCTTCTGGCCTGCAAAGTTTCTGTTGGGAAATAGGCTGACAGACATATGGGTTCCCCCTTGTAGGTAACTGACTGCTTTTCTCTTTTTGCTTTTAAAATTCTCTCCTTATCTTTTGCTCTTGGCATTTTAATAATGATGTGTCTTGGTGTGGTCCTTTAGGTTCCTTTTGTTTGGAGTTCTCTGTGCTTCCTGGACTTGGAAGTCTATTTCTTTTATCAGGTGGGGAAGTTTTCTGTCGTTATTTCTTCAAATATGTTTTCAATATCTTGCTCTCTCTCTTCTTCTGGCACCCCTATAATTCTGATGTTGGTATGCTTGAAGTTGTACTAGAGGCTTCTTACACTGTCTTCATATTTTTGGATTCTTTTTCTTTTTGCTTATCCATTTGGGTATTTTTTACTTCTTTGTATTTCAATTCTTTGACTTGATTCTTGCGTTCCTCTAATCTGTTGTTGGATCTCTGTATAATATTCTTTATTTCAGTCAGTGTATGCTTAATTTCTAGTTGATCCTTTTTCATATCCTCGAGGGTCTCAATAGATTTATTGAGGGTCTCATTAAGTTCTATCAGCGGTCTCTAGAAAATTTTTGAAAAACCTTATAACCATGGTTTTGAACTCTATATCCTGTCGTTTGCTTTCCTCCTTTTCTGTCATTTGTGATCCGTTTTTTGTCTCTGCATTTTGGCTGCTTCCCTGGGTTGATAGAGTGGCTTTCAGTCTCAGGTGATCACTGAGAGGAAATGACCTCCAAGCCACTTGGTTATGCGAATCAGCTGTGTCTACAGTGGGAGAACTTCTGTGCTGGAGACACCCTTATGAGGCAAGAGTTGTTTCCGCGGGGCTTTGGTGCTCACAGAGTCTGCCCCGATTGTGTCCCTTATGAATCTGAGGAGTTGTATTTAGGATTGTACCACTCAGACCCCTGGGTACTCTGGAGCTTGTATCTCCAAGAAGGTGCTAGTTTAGCCTTTGCCTGAGGCTACTCAGCCTTTTATATGCAAAAGCCTCTGTGAGCAGCTTGGGTGGGGCGGGCTCTTGGGGAGTCTACAGGGCGGAGCATCCAGGTATGGCTGCTTCTCACTCCTGCCCTAAGAGGCACTGGGTCTCAAGCCGCTCTGGAGTTCCTCCTGATGCCCCACAGTGCCACATAGTGCCCGACGGTGCCAGACAGTCCAGCTCCTCCCCATATGGTTCTGAGTCCCCAGAAACTCACCTGGAACTGGAGTTCAGAGCCCTCGGGAGCTTGTGCCTCCCTCCGGTACGAAATGCTGCCAGCCCTTTCTGCGAGCCCCTTTATGCATGCCTCCGTACCTCTGCACTTTATTTCCGCACCCCCTCTGCATCTGTCTCTTTCTAGTTGTAGAATTTCCACTCAGCCAGGCTTCCTGTGGGTCTGGGTGGTGTCCATTTTTTCTTTTTGTTGCTTTAAAATGGTTGTGCACAACCACAATTCTGGTGTTTACCTATGCCGTCATCTTGGTTTTTCCTCTCCTACATAGTACGGTTTTATTATATAAGATCATTATAGTGAGGAAGGGACTGTCCTATAATTTCCTTTATAGTTGGGGAAACTGAGGAATGAAGAATTTAAGTAATCCCCCAAAGGGCACATAAGTGGTAGAGAAGGCCATCTGTCTCCACGGTTTTGTTTTTTAACCACTACTTTATATTGACTTCTGCAGAGAAATAAGATCCCATATAATGAAATGCACAAAATGTGATTTTATAGGTAATAGGAGGCTGAAATCTATGGGCTGGAGTCATTAAGGCAGTTTGTCTGGAGAACACAAAATTAGGACAAGTGTAAGTAGTAGAGTGATAGCAGCCTGAGCACAAAGCATTGGGTATGTGGCATAGAGGTAAGCAGCAGTTGGGAGCTGAAAGTTAGGGAGAACTGCAGAAAAGATGGGTTAGTTTAGTTAGGGTAAGAAATATGGATTGTAAAGATTGGACTTGGGGACACATTTTCTAAGTTGCTGTTTAGAGTAGTGGTTGCCAATCTTTCGGACCTCACGGACCATCACTGGTCCATGGTTGGCGACCATAGGTTTTGAGGAACAACAACCAGAGATGCATTAAATGTGGAGTCTTAGAACTAGAGAACACTATAAAGGATATCACCATATCTTTGCTTGTTAGTCTGTCTGCCTTACCCTAAGTTTCGATTTTTAGTTTTGCTACTGATTATCCAGAGGCAGGATAGTGTGGTGAGAAAAGCTTAGATTCTGGTATCAGCATTTTCTACTTTCTTGCTGTAATGACCTTGTAATGAGTTATTAATCACTTGAGATTTAATTTCCTTGGCTGTATAATAGGCTTAGTATCACACATCTAACTAAGGATTTTTGTGACAACTAAGTGAGATAGTTAGTCTAAGGCTTTTAATTTATTGGATTCATATAAATTATTCCTGAAAAAATAATATGCTATCCAATAAAGCCCCTAAATGGAAATAAATATTCAGGCATAGAAGACTGCTTTTTTTCTACAAACCTAATACCTAATCTCTTTTGGCTTTGGGCTTTAAGGCTCACTGTTTTGATTTAGCAGGTGTGATCCAGTCACAGGGCACTCAGTCAGGTAGGGGACAGAAAACTTATTAAGACATGGAACTAAGTATAATTTTATGTACAACATGATGTTTCATGAAATAGTTATAATTGTGCTGTGGTAATTCAGAAGAGAAATTACTGCTGCTTGGGAGAAAGGGGAAGGCTTTGTTAGAGGAGGTAGTATTTGAAAATGATGGGCTTTGAAAGAAAGGTGTGATGAGATACTGAAATGAAGAGATTTTATTTACTTCAGGGGGAGGGAATCTAAACTAATAAAAGCGAAATAGTAAAATTAACCGTTTCTCCGAGACAGGGTAAGCCACGCCCACCAGCCAATCAGAGTGGCTGTATGCAAATTAGCCCAGGCAAGATGGCGGCCGGGAGCCTCGGAGAGAGCAGCGGGTGAATCATGGAAACCAG
>PVJC01048480.1:0-12506 GCA_004026665.1 Murina feae | reverse complement strand
AATGGTGTACCGCTTTAAATCTGGTCACCTTACTCTAGTAAAAAGAAAACAAAACACTAATTGATTCTATCCACTGATGGCCCTAGTATATTTTCAATTGTACCCTTTTGAATATTAGTTGCCTGGAGAACATAATCTGGAGATAAATGCTTATAAGATTTCCTACTTCTTTGATGGGAAAGCTTTGAAGACATGCAGATGAGGGCTTCATATCAGCAATCTCATTATTACACTAAAGATTGTGGAGAGGACTACAACCTTGGTATTTTTAAAATTCCAAAGGATTGTGATAATCTTGAGAAGTAGTGAAAAGCTAAATATAAATTTTCATAGGCAGGATTGCTACATATCAAGTATAATCGCAAGCCAACTGAGTAAAATGTCCTTTTCAGCATGTTAAGTAGAATATGTTGTGCACTGCACATAGGCAAAAATGGGGACATGGTTTTTACATCTATTTTTTGGAGCTAAAGTGGCTACTTAAATCCAAGTTCTTTTGCAATGAATGAAAAATAAGCCTAGTCCAGATTCTTCAAATCAATTTTTACAGCACGTGATATACAGTGGAAAACAAGTTGCCAATGAGAAATATATGTGATTATTTATATTTATGTTACTTAAAAGAGACATCAACACCACTAGCTCAGTTAATACCTCCTTCCTGCTGTTATCATATCATGAGGATATTTGATAACTGTATGGAGTATTCAGTTGAAAGACTTTCAAGCTGCCCAACTTAATGTGAGCTTCTCTGGTTGGAGAATCTTTCAATAGTGTTTCCCATAAAAGGTTTTTCAGTTAGGCAAGAGCAGGCTTATAACCTCAGGAAATTAAATTACCATGATGTTCATCCTTGAGCACACATCAAAGTTCCATTTCTCATATACAAAATAATAATAATTACTATTCTTTTAAGAAAAAAAGAATGACCAATTTTTTAAAAATGTGTTTTTAAACTAAAACATGAGCCCTGTCCTGTTTGGCTCAGTGGATAGAGCATCAGCCTGGGGACTCAAGGGTCCTGGGTTCGATTCCAGTCAAGGGCATGTACTTTGGTTGTGGCACGTCCCCAGTGGGGAGTGTGCAGGAGGCAGCTGGTCGATGTTTCTCTCTCATTGATGTTTCTAGCTTCTGTCCCTCTCCCTTCCTCTCTGTAGAGAATAACATCAATAAAATATATTTTTAAAAAATTAAAATAAACGAAAACATGAAAATCTAAAAGCAATAGAACAATACTAATAACTATGCCTGTGGCAGGAATAATGAGAACATACCAATGTCATTTAAAAAAAAAATGTCTTCATTGATTTTTTTTTAGCAAGAAAGGAGAGGGAGAGGGAGAGAGAGAGAGAGAGAGAGAGAGAGAGAGAGAGAGAGAGAGAGAGAGAGAAACATCAATCTGCTGGCTTCTGCTTACCCCCTACTGGGGATTAAGCCCACAATTCCCCAGGAATTGAATGGACGACCTTACAATTGATCATGGGGCAATGTCTAATCAACTGAGCCATACTGGCCAGGGCCATTCCAGTGTCTTAAGGGAAAGATTGCTTTTTCAAAAATAACTGAGCCAAGTACAAAGGTCATACTTGCCTGGCAAGAAGGCATTTGTGTTCTGGCATAGTTAATAACTAATTCTATTCTGGAACAATTTTATAGCAAAATAAAATTCTTTTCAACCTGATTGACATTATCTTTACCTCATTGCTTTAAAATTGTTTTTCCCTTGTCACTGGCCAGAGTTTAATCATTTATTGCCTTGAGCAGAATTTGGAACCTGTAATTGAGGTTTATACTTGGAAAAGAAATTGAATGGGTAAGAGAGTCAAGAGGAAAGTAATAGAGAAAATTCTCACCATTTGGCTTTTACCTCATGGAACCTCATGACTTGTAGCTTGGAAACCACAAACCTGCACATAGAAGTATAATTGGATCTGCTCTAAAGCATTGTTTATCTTACCAAACATATGACCCAGAAAAATTATTGCAAAAGATTTTAGCTTGAGAAAGTGGAAAATCGTTAAAAAGGGAATTAATTTAACTTAAAATACATACAGCTTTTCCCCATGAGAAACACTGTTAAGAAAAAATATCAAGCAGTGCATATACATGGCAAATCCTTATTTACTCAGGATTAGCAAGGTAATCTGTCATGTTTCTCATAACCAAAGCTTTTTTTATACAGTCGTTTAAGAACTTTACACACTTTCCTACCTTTTAAGATGAATATATTCTGTTTTGTTTTTCTCAAGATTCTTGTCATTAATTGTTCTAAAGTGATATACTTAGAGGCTACTTAGCATAATGTTGTTTTAAGGACGTTTGACTGTTTTTAATAGTTTTTTCATCATTATACTGGCCAAATTATCATCCCTCCCTTGCTACATGAGTAAGCATCTAAGTTTCTATAAGGGTCTAATAAAATGCCTCTCTTTCTAATGGTTACTCTAATCTGTGTAGTCTCCAGGAACCAGCTAAACAATCTTGTTAAAAGTAAACTTACATTAAGAATAATGGAATGCTAGGTGAGGAATTTTTTGTTGTCCTTGGCCAGTACCGTAATATTTTGGCTGCCCAGAATCCTTTCTAAGCCTTACTTTTAGCTTCTTGACCATTTCCTGAGAGGTAGAATGTGCCACTTAAACAACTTTCACATAGGAAGGAATTGTAGGGTATGTGTGCTACTTTGTGAGTTGTGTTTTTACTCAAAGCCAGTTTGATCATTCCAATAATTTTTAGTCTTAAACAAAATTTGCAGCAGATCTTTCAAATTATGTTGTACATATATTTCAGATTCCAATGACCTTCTATCATCAAACTAAATTAAGACAGAATGTGTAATAGGGATAATGGGAATATTGTCACACATTAGAATAAGCCAAGGTCATAATCTGAATTGATGTGAGTGTAATTCTGTGCAAGTTGAATGCACAAACACCCTCACACCATGGGCATGCACTGATGCCTACACTGACCTTGGAGGCCCATGTGCTTTGTTATTCTAGGAACTAAATTCAGTTCCCTCTCCTAACCTGAGTATACTCAAGACTGGCTTTCTTCACTCCACACATTCTACTCATGGTATGTTACATAGGCGTTGCTTTATTTATTTTTATAATTATGAAAAGCAAAAGATTCTTGGAACTAACAAATTGATAATGCCCTCATTACATTTTGGTAAAGTGAAGAACAGAGCTGTGTTTTGAAAATACAAAATGTCTGTGATTCCTTTAAAGCAAATTCAAAATTGAATTTTAGCAGTGTATTCATTTTTACTTCACTTCTAGAAATGGCTTTTTTTTTTTTTTACATTTCCGACCCTCTCTCCTATTTATTTATTTATTTATTTTCTTTTTTTTTTTTTTTTTTTAATGATGAGAACATCATACTCTTCTATAGCTAATATTGAAAGTAATTTTAGGCAATGAGATGATTAAAGGCTGCATCATTACTTTAGAGAAAAACAGAAAAGCATTAGAATGGTCAATATCATGCCAAAAAAGAAAACACTTAAATAATTGCTGAGTTAAGCCATAACCTTTATTGCCTCGATGGTTGCTGTCCAAAGATCTACTTATCTACTTATCTTCAAATATATATATTAGAATCTTCTGAAGATTATATCTAATCAGTGACAATCTTGGAGCACAGAGTAAAGATATGAGTCCTCTTACATACAGATCATTAGGCTGGGATAGAGCTTCATCTATTCCAAACTGCTGCTGAGATGAGGCAATATCATCTCCACTGGTAAAAGGATCAACTGATGTTGAAGCTCCAAAAACACTTTGCGTTACTTATGCACATTTTAATATTATTGTATATTTCAATCAGCCACATAGCCAAAGAGAACTGACATCTACCAATAGACACTGAAATATTCTTGAGACTTTTTTCTTCTCCCCAATATTCCATTTCTATCCCTTTACTCACTGGCTAATTTGACTAAAAACTTAGAAACTAAATTTCAGGATTAAATTTCAAGCCAGAATTTAGAGACTATAAATCTTCTCTAAACCCCCATCCATTCATTAAACATGTATTAATATAAAACATACTAAAGGAAATGGCCTAGAGATGTATATTCTGCAGTAGATGCAGAGAAAAACCAAAGCTGGGGAGGGTTTTGGGAACAGATTTAAATAGGTGATTTGCTTTTGTAATCTCCTCTTCTCACCTCTATTAGTCCTTATCTTTCTTTACATTCACCCACTCTTTCTTCACCAAACACTTTTGGGGAAACTATATGTTTAGCTAAAGCTTTTGCCTGATACTTAATTTCTTTAGACCCCAACCTATCTGTCACTAACTGAAACTGCTTCTTCTCTTACCTCCAACAAGCTCCTCCTCTACCTTCCCACTTCTTTTTCCTTTCTCTTCTCCATCACTGTTTCTTTCCTCAGTTTCTTCCTCCTTCTTCTTATTGATCTCTTTATTTTTCTTACAGTTTTTTAGCAAGAGAGAGTAGGAGCACATAGTGGAAACCAATAAAGATGTACAGAAAGAAGGAAGAAAGGAAGGGAGAACAGGAGACAGAGAATATGCTCAAACTCAACCTGACTTCTCAACCCAGAACACCTTAGTTCCTAGAGCCTCTCTTCCAATTCAGCTGCACAACATGTAGAGTAGAAAAAGAATAGTGTATTAGAAAAGTGGAAGTATTGAGATATGCTCTTTTTTGGTTTCAAGAAATAATGATATCATGACTGAGTTTACTTTGTAAGTAGAATTTCAGAGTTGAAAGGAACCAACTCCTGCTCTTTGGTGTTAATTAGCCCTTTTGGTTTCCATTTATGTGTGATCCTCATTCATCATATTCTTCCATTTTTCGAATTCAAATTCTTCTATTTATGACAGTATATTTCCATTTGCTATTTTTCAAAGAGCCATCTTTTTCTGTTAGTGGAAACCGGCTATATTTCGTGTCATAATGAGACCCTCTCTTCTGGATTTTGCTTTCTGTGGCCAGAACCCCATCACTGTGCCCTAGTGAAAGCTCCACTGTGCAGACCTGGCCTCACAGTGACGGAGCAGTTTCTCAGCACCTGAGACCTGTTCATATTTTTTTATCCTCCCCAACTTCCCTTCTCTTGAAGTTGTTTTAAGTCATGAAAGAAGCTGCTAATACAGCTAATTATCGTAATGTTACCCTTGGAACTGAGGAAATCATACAACATGTCCAAGCACCTCAGAAAGAGATAGCATTAAGTTTCAAGATAATGTAGTTAATAATCACTATGGCTTCAATTAAGAAATCCTCTAAAGGAGGCATTCTTTCTGCTTAATAATTCTTTCTTTGCATTAATAAGTTACTTCTGGGTAGAAACCCAATAATTGTTAAGCTGATTCATTACCCTACACTATTTTTAAGTGTTTTCACCTGGAGTGGATTTGTAAAGATTCATATAAAACAACCAAAAGTATCTTGTTTCTCAAAAAAAATATTTGAGCTCTAGAATGAACTGAATCTCATTAGAGAAACTGAGAGCATCAGTTCAGTATTTTTAGTGGTATGTTCTTTTTAATCTCTTATAAGTCCAGCTACCAGAAACATTTATTGCTTAAAGTATTACATATAGCATTACATATAACTCCTTTTTCCCCCATTGAGCTCTGCCCAGCCACCCACATGCCTAAGCACAAGCCCTTTCCCCCATAGTGTCTGTGTCCATTGGTTATCCTTATATAAAAGCATATAAGTCCCTTGGTTGATCCCTTAACCCCACCCTCCTCTGACTTCCCTCTGAATTTTGACAGTCTGTTTGACACTTGTTTCTGAATCTATTTTTGTTCATCAATTTATGCTGTTCATTATATTCCACAAAGGATGAGGTCATGTGATACTGTTTCTTTTTCTGTTCAGGGAGCACACATGGGTTGTAGGTTCAATTCCCAGTGTGGGGGTAGAGTCATGCATGAGGCAACTAATCAGCAATTCTCTCTCATTATTGATGTTTTTATCTCTCCCTCTTCCTCCCACTCTTGAAAATCAATAAAAATATTTTAAACCAAGTATATACATATATGCATAGGCTATGGATATAGACAATAATGTGGTGAGGGACTAGAAGCAGTGGGAGCAGGGTAGAGGGAGAAAAGTAGGGAGGAGTATGGCAGAAATTGGGAACATCTTTAATAGAGTCAGAAATCCTATATAGCAGTGCTTCTCAACTTTCTGGCCCTCTAAATACAGTTCCTCATGTTGTGACCCAACCATAAGATTACTTTTGTTGCTACTTCATAACTGTAATGTTGCTACTGTTATAAATAGTAATGGAAATATCTGATATGCAGGATGGTCTTAGGTGACCCCTGTGAAAGGGTTGTTTGACCACCAAAGGGGTCATGACCCACAGGTTGAAAACCACTGCTATATAATAAAGAGCTACTATATAACTGGTTGTCGCAACCTCACATCCTTACACCCTCATGCCCTCATGCCCTCATGCCCTTGCACCAGCCCAAGGGGACCTGAGGTTGGGTCATGAGACCTGAGGCCATGCCTCCGCCCAAATGGAGCTTGACTGAGACCTGAGGCCGTGCTCCCCCATCCCAGCATTGGGGCCGGAGGACCTAAGGCCACGCCACACGCCCCTATGCCTGGGCCTGGGGAACCTGAGACCATGTCCCACACTCTGGTACTGGGGGTTGGGGACCTGAGGCAAGGCCTGGGGAGCTGAGGCCTCTCCTCCTGCCCCAATGCCAAGGCCAGATGACATGAGGCTGGACTGGGGGACCTGAGGCCGCACCCCCCCACCTCAGTGGTGGAGCTGGGAGACCTGAGGCTACATCCCTGAGGCCAAACCAGGGAACTTGAGGTCACACCTCCTGCCCCAGCACTGAGGCCTGGGACCCGAGGCCAGGCCAGGGGACCTGATGCCACAGTCCCCACCTCAGCGGTGGGGTTGGGAGACCTGAGGCTGCATCCCCTGCCCTGGCACCAGGGACGGGTGACCTGATGCTGCACCCTCTGCCCCGGGTGACCCAGCTGGGGCTGGGTGACCAAGGCTGGGCCAGGGGACCTGAGGCCAGGCCGAGCTATCTGAGGCCTTGCCTCCTGCCCCAGTGTCAGGGCCAGATGACATGAAGCTGGGTCGGGGGACCTGATACCACATCCCCCACTCGGGCACTGGGCCAGGGAACCTGAGGCTGGGCTGGGGGAACCTGAAGCTGTGCTCCCTGCCCTTGGTGCCAGGGCATGGGGACCTGAGTCCACAACCCCTGCCCTGCGGTGCTTGACAGTGGTTGGGCCAGCTGGGTCTCAGACTCATGCACTTTTGAGGCACACACAGGTGGGCAGACACTTGACTCTGGGTCCCGCGGTGCATCCCTGACTCAGATTTTCATATACATTTTACTAATTTTATTTAATCTCTGACACTTCTATTTTAGAGAAAGGCAAACAGCAATATTAAAATATTTCCTCTAATTAATTACCTTTCAATGTGCTCAAATTTCATGCACCAGGCCACTAGTATTTTCATAAAGTCACTAAACAAGAAATATTGTCCATAGGAAATCAGATTCATTTTGGATGAATCTGAAAAATAAAAATCAAAGTTAGGTTACTAGAGGCCAACGCAGATAAATATATGTTGGCAAGACTGCTGGAGAGCTGAAGGTGGCTCCAGAGGCATCCAGACCATGAGATATTGTTTTCAGAATTCACAAGAGGCCCTGGATCAATTAGCAGAAATGAAAAATTGTGTTAGAAGCAAGTATATTGCTAGTCTCCTGTTTCCTTCCACATCTATGCTGAGCAACTGCACAGATGAGTCTGTAAAGGACAGCAGCAAGGATGTGCCCACCTCATTGTAGACCACCTGAAAGTAAGTTTAAGGTAAAACCCACATACTGCCAAGTTCACACACCCATCACAGTCCCTGCAGACACACTTTGCCCATAAAAATAGCCTCCAACAACAGCACAGTAGCAATTCACAGATAGAAAGATTAATAGGTGATTGAGAATCACCATGTGGTTCAACACCATGAAATATAGGCAAAATAACAAACAATACCCCCCCCCCTCAAAAAGTAGAGGTACCATTACTAGTATACTGCTGGTGGGAATGCAGATTGGTGCAGCCATTATGGAAAACAGTATGAAGTTTTTACAAAAAAATTAAATATGGAACTGCAGTTTGATCCAGTGGTCCCACTTCTAGGAATATATCCTAAGAAACCCAAAACACTAATCATAAAGTATGTATTGCCCCCCTATGTTCATAGCAGCACAATTTACAAAAGCTAAGATGTGGAAACAGCCCAAGTGCCCATCAGTAGATAAGTGAATATAAAAGCTGTGGTATATTTATACCATGAATGCTATGCAGCAGTAAAAAAAGAATCTCTTACCCTTTGAGGCAGCATGGAAGGACCTTCAGAGTATCATGCTAAATGAAACAAGTCACTCAGAGAAAGACAAGTATCACATGATCTCACTCATATGTGGAATCTAAATAACAAAATAAACTGATGAATGTAGTGGATCCAGAGACATGGAAGCATGGAACAGAGTGGAATCTCAGAGAGAAGGGTGGGTGGGTGGGAAGTAATCAACCAAGAAACCTGTATGCATATATACATGGCCCATGGCCACAAACAATGGGGTGGTGAGGGCCTGGGGTAGGGGGTAGCGGGGGCTGGAGGAGGTCAATGGGAGAAAAAGGAGAGACATATGCAGTACTTTCAACAATAAAAAATTATTAAAAATAAAACAGAAATAACTTCAAAGTAAGAACAATTGATATCTTAAGGGAGACATGGAAAGAAAATGAATTTAGGAAAAGAAAATAACTAGAGATTACAATATTTAAAATATGATTATCAAAAATAAAATTAATAAAAAGATTAAATATCAGAATAGAACAAAATCATGGAACTAGAGAGAAAGAAAGTATGAAAAATAGTTTAAAAAGTGAAGGATAAAATAAGAGATCAGAGAGGCTAGATACAAAAAATAAGAATTTTTTAAAACTATCCCCAAATCCTAGAGCACTATTTTTTTAGTTTAAAATGACCCATCCAGTACCAAGAATATTTGACAAACTGCCCTACCCACCAAAATATCATTCTGCAATTTCCAAGCACAATAAAGCTTTAATGAAGGCAATACTTTACCTTTTTAGAAATCTATAATTTTCTTAGAAATCAACAGAGTATACAGATAAACAAAAAAAACAGTAAGATTTAGATTAACAAACAACCTTAATTCATAGAGATATATGGAACTCTCCCTTAAACACAAAGATATTCTAACTTCAGAAAGAAATCAACAAAATTTCATTTACTTTCTACAGTTTTCAATAATTGTGAATGATTCAAAACCAGAAACCTCACCTTAAAATACAGAAATAAATAAAACATAAAAAGATTTAAAATAGACTTAGCATAATCTTAGAGAATATGAAAATGACTTTTTAAAATCCTCAAAATCCAAGATTTGAATGGCTCTTCTAGGGAAGAACACACACACACACACACACACACACACACACACACCCCTTTCCCAAAACACCGCTCACAGAATACAATGTTCTCTTTGCCACGTTTGTTTCCTAAACCAAAAGAGAATACTGCCACAAATAAAAATCCTGCATAGAAACAAAATATTTATGATAAAGCAAGCCACTTATAGAGCAACCAGGCTCTTTGGTAAAAGCCAAAATGGAATAAAAAAAAATGATGATACAGATGCTGTTATAATTAACTAGTTATTAATAACAAGAAAGGAAAAAGGGAAGGCCACATATTATGCACATGTCATTTGGGCAGTTTCACTAGGAAGCTAAAGCTTTTCACTCCCCAGGGAGTCACCATTTTCCCTGCAGATGGTTCAGGGAAGGGACTGGATGGGGAAGAGAATAGACATATGCCAAGTAAAGTTAGGGTTACGTTGGGAAGGTACATTTCAGTCACACCTGGGAACAGGTAATTGGCCAGAATATGTATGGCCATTGTAAGTGCAGGAATATTTTGGATAATTAATTCCCTAAACAAAGAAACTTGCTCTCTTATCTCTCTTGGGACTCTTGTTGCAATGGAGATGCTCTCTTGGCTTCACTGTATCCACCTCAATGGCCCAGGGCATATGGACCACCCAAAAACACAATGTTCTTTTTAAAAATTTCTATATTGATTAAGGTATTACATATGTGTCCTTATCGCCCCATTGCCCCACACACACACCAAAACTCAAGCCCTCATCTCCCCCTGCCCTGGTGTCTGTGTCCATTGGTTAGTTTTATATGCATGCATACAAGTTCTTTGGTTGATCTCTCCCCATTACCCCCACCCTCCCTTACCTTCAAGGTTTGACGGTCTGATCCATGCTTTTCTGTCTCCACATCTGTTTTTGTAGATCAGTTTATGTTGTTAGTTATATTCTGCAAATGAGTGAGATCATGTGATATTTATCTTTCTCTGACTGGCTTATTTCGCTTAGCATAATGTTTTCCAGTTGCATCCATGCTGCTGCAAATGGGAAGAATTCCTTATTTTTTTACCACAGCGTAGTATTCCATTGTGTAGATGTACCACAGGTTTTTAATACACTCATCTGCTGATGAGGCTGTTTCCAAATCTTAGCTATGGCGAAATGTGCCACTATGAACATAGGGGTACATATATCCTTTCTGATTGTTGTGTCTAGTTTCTTGGGATATATTCCTGGAAGTGGGATCACTGGGTCAAATGGGAGTTCCATTTTAATTTTTTGAGGAAACTCCATATTGTTCTCCACAGTGGCTGCACCAGTCTGCATCCCCACAAGCAGTGCATGAAGGTTCCTTTTTCTCTGCATCGTCACCAGCACTTGTCATTTGTTGATTTGTTGATGATAGCCATTCTGACAGGTGTGAGATGGTTCCATATTGTCATTTTGATTTGCATCTCTCAGATAATTAGTGACTTTGAGCATATTTTCATATGTCTCTTGTCCTTCCTTATGTCTTCAATTCAAAAAATATCTATTTAGATCCGTTGTCCAATTTTTGATTGGGTTGTTTATCTTCCTTTTGTTAAGTTGTATGAGTTCCCTGTAAATGTTGGAGATTAAACCATTATTGGTGATAACATTGGCAAATATGTTCTCCCATGCAGTAGGCTTTCTTGATTGTTTTGTTGATGGTTTCTTTTGCTATGAAAAACCTTTTTATTTTGATGTAGTCCTGTTTGTTTATTTTCTCTTTAGTTTCCTTTACCCTAGGAGTAGTATCAGTGAAGACATTCCTTCAGCATATGTCTGCGATGTTGCTGCCTATGGCTTTTTCTAGGATTTTTATGGTTTCTTATCTTACATTTAAGTCATTGATCCATTTTGAGTTCATTTTTGTGTATGGTGTGAGTTGATGGTCTAGTTTCATTTTTTTTGCATGTATCTGTCCAATTTTCCCAACACCATTTATTGAAGAGACTGTCTTGACTCCATTGTATGTTCTTGCCTTCTTTGTCAAATATTAATTGAGCATAGTGGTTTGGGTAGATTTCTGAATTCTCTATTCTAGTCCATTGATCGATATGTCTGTTCTTGTGCCAGTACCAGGCAGTTTTGAGAACAGTGGCTTTGTGATACAGCTTGATATCTGGTATTGGGATCCCATCTAATTTGTTCTTCTTTCTCAGGATTGCTGCAACTATTTGGGTCTTTTTTTTTTATTCCAGATGAATTTTTGGAAAGTTCATTCTAGGTCTGTGAAATATGCTATTGGTTTTTTAAAGGGAGTGCATTGAATCTATAGATTGCTTTGGGTAGTATGGACATCTTGATGATGTTGATTCTACCAATCCATGAGCATGGTATGTTCTTCCATCTGTTTATGTCTTCCTCTATCTCCTTTTTCAGTGTCCTATAGTTTTCTGAGTAGAGGTCTTTTACCTCTTTAGTTAAGTTTATTCCTAAGTATCTTATTTTTCTGTGTATGTGATGGTATATGGGATTGCATTTTTAGTGTCTTTTTCTGTAAGTTCACTTTTGGTGTATAGAAATGCCATAGATTTCTTGGCATTAATTTTGTATCCTGCTACATTACCAAATTCATTTATTAAGTCTAATAGTTTTAATGGAGTATTTAGGGTTTTCTATGTACAGTATCATGTCATCTCTGAATAAGGACAATTTTACATTTTCTTTTCCAATTTGGATGCTTTTTACTTCTTCTTCTTGTCTAATCACAATGGCTAGTACTTCCAGTACTATGTGAAACAGGAGTGGTGAGGTGAGCATCTCTGTCTTGTTCCTGTTCTTAGGGGAAATGGTTTAATAGACTATAATTAGTCTGATGCTGAACTGAACCCAGCTGCAAAATGGAACAGAAAATCTGGACACTGCCTTAGCTTTTATTTTTTTTAATTTATCTTTATTGTTCAGATTATTATAGTTGTTCCTCTTTTTTTCCCCATAGCTCCCCTCCTCCCAGTTCCCACCCCACCCTCTGTCCCCACCCCCCTGCTGTCCTCATCCATAGGTGTACAATCATTGTCCATTCTCTTCCCGCATCCCCAACACCC